>JASANC010002634.1:0-20550 GCA_030248135.1 Theristus sp. LFF4_11 | reverse complement strand
GCACGTTAAGCAGTACGTCCGCTGCTATGGTGTCTGCTTGGCCGGTGTCCAGCAAATGCAGGCCTGGGCCAGTTCATAATTCATACATACGGGGTGGGTCAAAAAACTACCGGATGTCAAATTGCTCTATCTCGCGTGCGGTTTGAGGCATGAAGCTGAAGTTTGGGAACATTGTAGAACTAAGGTTCGCATTTTTTTCTAAGTGTCTGTGTTTCAATCCAGCACACACCGTCTTACAGTTGTTCTTTGAAAACCTCAATATCGGTGTTTGAAAACCTTGTTTGCAGTGCATCCAAGTTGTTTCAAATGTTTTCAACTCCAAGTGGTAGTCACCTTGTCTTGCACTCGTAACACAGCGTCCTTTCAATTAAAAAATGAATTTTTTCACTTTTTTTCAAAAAATTGTCAAAAAAACAAATAAATAACAAAAAAACGTATCACAAAATTTAAAAAATGCAACCAAGTTCTGTAAATTTCTAAATTTCAGATCCATACCGTTAACCAGATGCGAAACAGAGCAATTTAATAACCGGTCGTTTTTTGCCCTCCCTGCACATGAAACATGTGTGAGTCGTTTCTAACTTCTAGTCAAAGTTGGAAAGGACAATTGAGCAACTAACCAGCTCGAAGTTCCCTGATTTTTCCACCATGATCCACTGGAATGAACTTGAACGGAATGGCTGCATGCTTCAGTATCATGTGGTATACTTCGGCGTAAAAGCCGGGAAACTGGCAGTTCTTTCGGACAGTGAAGTCGAGTGCTTCAAAGGCACAGCGTTCTACGACCTGACGCAGCACAACGAGCCGAATCGGGCCCGTTCGGGTGCCGTTATTACTTAAACTTGTGCTCTTACTAAGCTCACTTGTGCTTCCAAGAATGTTTGACAACAGCAACATTGAAAAAATGGTGTGCATTGCGAAATAGCGGAATGAAAAGCGGACGTCGGTTGATGAATGATCAAAAAAGCTTGAAAACACGAAAACAAAGCTCGAGTTACTTTCGACTCCATAACAGTTTGGTTGGATGGACTGTTTGGGCACCAAAAAAGTAAATGAGAACCTAAGGGTATCAAATATCGTCCACAGTAAAATATTACATGATTTTACGATGTTGCATTCCATAAACCGGACCAGATCAAATAACTGAAACAAAAATTGTCGTTTGAAAGAATGAAAAACCGAAAGTTTGTCAATAAAGCGTAGAAAAGTACTTTATGATAATCTCGAGTGCCATGCAAAGACCGCTTATGGCATGGGAAATCAGCAGACCGACTGCCAGCCATCCGGCAGTGTTCAGACCGATCTGCGCCGTTCTGACGCGCACCGTTGCCTCGTTGTCACACTGGCTGTCTTGATCGCCACGTTTCCGGCGCGCTTCGCGGGCCACCTTCAGGTCGTAGCGAAGTCGTATGCCGTCAATCAGTGTCCGAGAGCGGATCACCGCTTCGTCAAACCTTTGAATCCAACTGAGAGCACAGTTTCAAGAACGTCCGCGAATAATGCGTGATTGATTTTCAAGCATTAGTTACAAAGTGCGATTTCGTTTTTTATTCAAAGTGATTTTTCGAATAACCAGCCCACAGACACTACCCCATTGGCGTTGCGACGTGGACCTGGCTAATGTGATAATTATATATAGAGGCGACTTCTTGCTTCTATTACCGGCGTGTTTACGTTCTTGAAACTCTCTCCTGTGCGGCGTCGACCGACTGAACATCATCGCTTCGGCGTTTATCCCGAGCTCCGGCATCGCAATGGTGCGCATGCAACAAACGCGCTCGAAATACGATTCCAGTGGCGACATCGACAACGTGAACAGTTGTTCGTTGCTTTGTCGAAGTGTTTCCGCCGCAAACTCATGCCACTTTCTGTCAGGCGGCATTCGCACGTCGAGTGGCGGATTCGCCAGCATCGCCGCGCGCAGACCGCTGAGCGTACCAATCGCAGCACGATACACCGCTGCTTGCGTCGGGTTGGACAGATCTAGCAGCAGACGGCTTTCTCGTCGGCTGACTGATTGCAGCATTTCGGCGTAGTTTCGAAATGGCACTCGCTCTTGAATGATAAGCAACTGCGAACCGTCTGACAAAGTTGTCGGTTCGCAAAGTCCAGCCGACCAACGTTTATAGTCAAACAGTAAATCATTTGGGCTGCTCTTGAAAATTGAGCTCACTGATTGGTTCAGTCAGCTTTATGCAGCCAATTAGTATCTCAGTTTCAAAAACCGAAATGCTTACTTTGGGATTGTCTAAGAGGTTAACTGTAGTCGGCTAGAAAGTTTTTTGAACCTCAATTTCATGAGACGGTTTCCTGAGCGAGCAAGTGGTTGCTGTACAACGCCATAAAGATGGCGATCGCGAACTTGAACGGCATGTTCATCACTTGGCGCCTCGACGACTTTCGATGTGGTGCAACAAATTTTGCGTAAATCTGTTTTCTTGAGGACAGTTTCAGGTGCACGATTCAAGGTTTGTTTAATGAGGTTGATATTGTTTCACAACCGTTTTTCATGACCTTGCTGATTAAACTCGAGTCTCATCTGGAAACTCTAGTGATACTTTAAGGTCACCATTTGTTACGCTGTTCTCACAGTTTTTATCGGACTGCGCGGTTCGTGAAATGAAATGAAATGAAAAAGTGATCGCCCACGTAAAACTGTCCCTGATTTTGTGGAAGCAGTATACGGCCGCACACAGCAGCCAGACGTTCGTGCTGTACATGGCGACGAATGACTCGGGCGAGCCGACGGTCGAGCTCGAACGGCGCGGATCGTAGACGACGAGCATGCTCTTCTGTGACATCGTGGACGTCGACGCGAATTGATACGTGGCCATCAGGTCCGGCGTGGCAAGCCAGTCGTCGATAATGATGTTTAGCTGATCGCTCGCAAGCAGATGGAAGCCTACAAGAACAGCGACAATCATTTTGCTGAACTTGATGGAGTTTTGCAGTGTTGCCGATTGTTATTGGTCGTTGTGCGGATCATTACGAACACTGAATAAGGCTCACAAACGCACCATTATTGACGACAGCGACATAGTCAGTGCGATTCGTCGGACCGGGCACAATCGACAACTCGTATGGAATGCCGACTTGCCGCAACAGCAGATCGTAGGCCTCGGCGTTGACGCCCGGATACGGGCATGTTGGCCGGGCACGCAGCTGCAGCGTGCGCTCGGCACAGGCACTGAATGAGAAAGGCCAGACGCCCACGCGCAGAACACCATCGGTGTCAGTGGTGTTGGTCGGCTCTGCGACCGACAGACATGCGCTGTTGATCAGTATGCAGCACAGCACGCTTGTACGGACGCCGAACATGACGCAAGAATTTCGAGTTTAACGCAAGCTTAATCGGCATTTCACGCTCTCTTTCTCTCTCACATACACACACACACACACTGGATGCTTGCGCTTTTGTGTCTGGAGGTCGTTACGCAAACAAAAAACACACGGCCGGTCTTCTAATTAGCGGAAAATAGCGAAGTAAATAAATAATCTGCGATATTCGGTTGTAAAAAAAAACGCATTTGCTGCTGTTGAATGAGTGCTATCAAATTCCAATGATAGTGCGCGCTACGTGTTCCTTGCTTTGCTTTCATGGAAACATTTTGGCTTGCCTACTCATGGTGTCTTACACTTCTCTGGTATTATGCCGTGCACTGCAGAATAAAACTGACTGACTGACTGACAGCTGTATCCAAATCAGTAGTGAACAGCTTCAAACATTTTTTCGCCTTGCAGACTTGCTGTCATTCGGTCGGTAACGGTTGGTGAAAACGGTAGCAACGTCTGCCATGATGAAGACGGTTCTGACGTTGAGCGAGACGAGGATGAGGACGACAACAGTCAGATTGCGGTGCCACTGAAGGCTGCTCACGAGGCGTAAGTGCGGGGTGTGTGGTGTCACACTTTGCTGAAGGGCCAGTCCCTGTAAACAGTTGAACAGCCAAAGTGCACTGATGTGAAAGCAAATACTGTGTTCGGGAGTCGAAGTGGTGCTGAAACTAAAACAGACGATGTTCGGTTATTACAGTCTATCTTGCTAACATATGCAACTAGCTGATTGGTTGGTCATTAGCAACTCTCTGCGCTGATTGGTTGGTCGTGAGCAGTTCTCAGCGCTGATTGGTTGGCCATTACGTCGTGTTGCATATATTTTCCAGATGGACTGTACAATCGAGTTTATTTAACAAGGCTGTATCATTGCGAAACGTTTGTTCGTCGCTCGTCGTTCAAATTGCATTTTCGAAACTTTGATTGGCGTATAATTTCGTAATGACTGAAAATCGCAAAATGACATCACTTCGTCAGCTATGTGATGCTGCGTCCGCGCCTAGCGCTGTGCACGGACGTGCTGCGTGCTGCCGTGCAGCGTCAACGGCACTCACCACTCGCTGCGTTGTTCACACGTCTCCACTTTTCCCATCAGTACGACGACCAACAAAATGCCACTGTCTCGATTCGAGACGTTTGATTGTTGTTCTGTTTGTTGATTGATTGATTGTATTGTAGTTGTGATTGTTGTTGTTGTTGTTGCGGTTTTGGTTGATTGATTGATTGACTGATTTGTTGTTGTGCTTGCTGTTGTTGCGGTTTTGGTTGATTGATGGACTGATTTGTTGTTGTGCTTGCTGTTGTTGGGGTTTTGGTTGATTGATTGATTGATTTGTTGTTGTGCTTGTTGTTGTTGGGGTTTTGGTTGATTCATTGATTTGTTGTTGAGTTCGTTAGTTTTGTTGTTGTTGTTTTTTGTTACCCTCCACTTTCAGCTTGATTTTCGGCCTGTTTTGTGAGCAACTTTCGTTAACATACCTGGTGTTAGTTGTTACCGATGTAAAAAAACAACAAAATACTTCATAACCATTCATTCCATGGTTGCAAATTCAAATTACCGCTCATAAATGTGCTACATTTTTCTTTCTCTATCTTTGCGTGCAAATGAATACCTTTTTCGGTAATTACACTGTTATGTTCATGCAGCTCCTTGCATTCACTGTGCACATAAAAATCAATAAAACGACCGACCGTGCTCCTGTTTCATAATTCAATCCAAGTATAAAAAGTGGCTTCTTTTGTTTCGCGCTTCGTCAGGGTCCAGAGCGTGCATTGCACGTTGGGAGGTACGCTCTCACCCTCTCGGCCCAGCCTCACGACCTACTTGACCCGTCGTATCCACCCGGTCCAACAAAAAAGGTGCGGCCAACTTCACGGAAGACACGCGATTGGATGCGGAGGCACACACGCACACGCACAGCACCACACAGTGACCGTCCCCTCGCAGCGGGTGAAATTGCGGGAGTGCATTATGGGTGGTGCGCGGACGCAACACCACAGGGCTGGTGGGTGCGTGCGCGGTCCGTGCGGAGGAGTGGCCAGCGGGGGGGCCTGCTGCTAGTGCTGCACCTGACAAACTTTTAGGTGTGACATATTTTTTTGAACCTGTCCCACTGACATGACGTCATGTGCCGCCAAACATGCGCTTGCCGTTCACAGCAAACCAGATTTTCCGTTTAGCCGATTTCTTCCCGTATACAAATGGTGAATGAATCAGTTACACCAAACGGACATTTTAGTGCCTCTACTTTGACAAAGGGGCCTGTTTAAAGGAAGTGACGTCATTTTAGTCCGGACACGTTTGAATAAATCCAGAATACTTTTATTTTTAGAGTTTGTCACACAATTTTTTTTCGCTTGATCATGCGAGTTGGTCTTTCAATAAACACGAAAACTTCAACAATCTCTTTTTTATGCGAGATTGTCTTCCAATAAACACTAAAACTCCAACAATCCCTCTTTTTTTATTGCAGTCTTTATGTGAACCTTGTTTTGATAACATTTTTTTTGTTTCGCGGTTGTCATCAGATCTGAAATAATGTTTCCCTTGGTTCTGTTCAATTTTCCTAATTTAATTTCACCACAAGAAGTGTTGAAAACATTGTGACAAAGTCCCAAGTTCCTTACGCTCTGTTGGTTGCAAGTTTATTTGCTTTGCTGCAACATGCTGAAAGATGTTCAAGTTATTTGTGTAGTTTATTCGGATTATTGTCGGCAGTTTTCAAACATAAATAAATTACATGAAACTGTGTGTTGCGTTTGGCATGGACTTATTTTATTCCAAACTGTTCCGTAATGATCGGATCAATTACCGTTGAAATTCACTGTTTGGCGTCGAGTTTTTGTCAGTATTGATGTGGTTCTGTGAATTATTGAAACACTGATTGTTGAAGAAACAAGAACAACTGGTTTTCGTCTTGCCACCGAAAAGCGTGAGGGTGCTGGAAGGCACCGTTCACGCGTGGCAACGAGTCTTCATTCACAAGTCCGGTGCGACAACCGTCTAACCGCACGAACTGAGCCTCCGCACGTGGCGGCGCGCGACGCCACGTGACTCTTATTGCGTATCGCACATCGTCGCGTCAACTGACGTGAACATGTGCGGTGTCGAGGCCCCACCATACGGCACCGCACCACGCGGATCGACGTACCAAGTCAAATAAGTCACCGATCTATTTTTGAAACAAACCTTAGTTATATTTTTGATATTTGCACAGCTGTTAGCGGTGGAATAAATTAATTGACTGAATACTGTCCTGAGATCCAGTGCACCCAGCGGGCCAGCAGAGCAAACTTCCTCCAAAAGGTAGTTTTTGCATTTCGTTCAACTGTGCTGTAAGATAAAATTTTATTTGGTCAAAACGAAATGGTAAAAATAAACGAACGTGTTAAGACGACAAAACTGTAAGTTTCGAGTTTTGTCGTTCTGTTGTGAATGACAAACAAACCATATCGAAAAAAAGTCCACAAAAACTGATACAGCACAGGCACCGAAAAAAATCAACATTTTGGGCCTTCCCCCTTTTTTCGAAAAGTGTTGATTCTTTTCATAATGTAACGAAATTTTCAAAAAAAACAACGGTTGGTAGTTGTTGAATATTGCGTAACAACACAGAAGTAAAATAACATGACATGAAAAACTCCATAAACCATGAAATCTGACAGGAAAAAATTTGGTTTTCAAATTTCTCAATAATGAACAACAAGAAGGCAACAGGCGATGGAATACAGTGTATTGTGGTTCCCAAAAAATCATTAAATCTCAGCGAAAATACGTTTTGAAAACACATCTTGGAAGTAAGTTAGTGAATGATCATGCAATAAATGCAAAAATACTGTAATCATCGGCCAACTGAACTCAAAACGAAACAAAACAAATCATTTTTTTTCATTTTACGTTACAAACACAGTTACTAAGTCTTATCGAGATCTTGACTGATACTTTAACTAGAGTGAAAAGTGGGAGCCCATTGTGATCGTGAAAACTGATCGATTACAAAAGCGGCACGAGAAAGAAAAAAAACTAAAATCATGGTAACACTGAAAAATCAGGGTGGAACCACAGCATCACACATAAATCGCGGGCGCCGAGCAGTTCGCAGCCGATATCGCGTCGGTCATGTTGATGAAGCGGCCGCGGTAGCGAATTTCGACGAAAATCGACGACGGCGACGGCGGATCGCGGCAGTCGAGTCTGGTGCCGATCTCCTGACCGACCACGATGCGCTTTTTCGGGCCCGACTCCAAGTCCGAGCGCAGGCGTGCGTTGTAGATGTGCGCCGTGTAGTCTGGAGAAAAACTCATCGAGCGACAAATCAGTGACCGACACGGGCTGGACATTCAATCACGCTGTAAACCAGAACTTCAGTGTTTCCACTAAAGTGCCGGTGCCGAATCTACTGGTACTGCACAACACTGAACTGAAGTCACCACAGCTGATTTTTTAAACGTGTCTGGTCGTCAATGACGTCATGTGATCTGAAATATGTGCTACAATTGTCTTGCACAGCCAAGTATCGCTGATCTATTCACGTGAAAACATGCACGCGAATGGAATGAAATGGAACTGAAAACTCTGTTGGTGCCTGTGCGTGAGAAACGAGCGGTTTGAAAGCAAATGACGCCATTGAAGTTCCGACACACGTTCGAATAAATCTACAATAGTTTCCCAGCAATACCACCGGCAGCAAAATACACACAGTTGGAGTGGCGTGTGCAATCGAATCAGACGGACTCTGTCCGCCCGCGAAAAAAACAACGATCACTCACGTTTCCATTTATCTACGCCGTGTATAACGATGCCGTCGTTGTCGCAGCCCTTGTAGTTCTCCTGATCGTCAGCGCCCGCGCGCAAGCGCAGTCGTCCGAAGTATTCGCCCGCGATCGGCGACCGCACGACCGGCGCCCGCTCGGGCGCGTCCGCCGGGTTGATCATGTTGCCGTCGCCGTCGTACAGATCCTTCATCATGTCGCACCGCACCTCCCAGCCTTGTACGCCGTTGTAGCGACTGAAAAACGTGTCTGGCGACTGAGAAAAACGCACCGCACTGCCACGAACGATGCATCACAATGGAAATGGCATTTCTATTCGTTCTGCGATTCAATGCGGTGCATAGGAAATCATCAGTTTCATAAGTGAGCAAACTCCAAACGGCCCAAGTTACTCCGCCGTATTATAAGGACTCGGGTCATTTCTCCAATTTTCAAAAATTTCGTGCAGTGTCACACGGCAATTTCCAATCTATGGAAGCGCGCATTGAGTCGCAGCACCAAAAAAAATTCGAACTCGAAAATTATAGCAGTCAGCTGGTTGGTTCACGATCACGTGATGCTGGCTTTCTGTGCAGGACAGACTCCGCCCTCACAGTAATGTCTGCGTAGAAAACATGCGTCGTGATCATCAACCAATCAGCGGATTGCCTTTATGTTATAGATCGACTGTAGTCAATTGGTAGCAGCAACGTTGCAACGTTTTCTCAGTGTTGACAAAAAAACTGTGCTGTCTGTCATAGAGCAGCTGAATACTTTTCATTGCGTTTTCTGTGACCGTTTTTTTTTGCAAAACTTGCAGTTGCGGACTCACGTGTCCGTTTTGAACGGTTCACCAATCAATTGATTTGTTGGATTCGACTCGCACAACTGACCGGTGCACATGCCTGTGAAAGAAAAGTGCTGTTGATGGAGAGGTGCAGTTCATAGGACGGTTCTACATTTCATAAGCAACACGAGATCGTGGGATAGTTCTTGAACTAAGTGATCATTACAAAAAAAATCAACTTTGAAAAAAAAAACGACACAAACAGTTTGTCAAGTGGAACGTCGGATCGACCACTCTGCCTTGACGGTACAACTGAAACTGAATGTGATTCTGGAAAGTTTTGTTTGTCTTGAAGTAGCCTGCAGTGCCGCTGGCGCAGGTGTTCTGGATGGCGGTGCCGATCTCCTGGCCCTTGCGCACCGCGCCGAACGCCACCGGATCCATGAACGCCATCAACGCGTAATAGCCTGAGAAATGGCGTTTGTTTCAAAAAAATTTCCAAAATTTCATAAGTTTTTATTGGTGAAACTTTGTGAATTCTGAGTTTTTTTCAAAAAAATATGTTCTTGAATCTCTGGCTCGGCGGTCGCTGTCTCTGCAAGCAAACCGGGCACTCTACATCAGTAAAGATACATTCATGTTGTATTTAGTATTTAGTGACCGCAGAGCTACATATGTTAAAACATAGCTGTGCGGTCACTAAATACTGCAATATGAATGCGTCTAAAATTCTTTTAAGTCATCTGCAACGCAGCACGCACACAAATATCGATACACTTTTTTGTATGCAACGAATGATGACTGAATAAAAACTAAAGCAAAATTTAAAAGTAATTCGTTGGTGCCACCCGGGATCGAACCGGGGACCTCTCGCGTGTGAGGCGAGCGTGATAACCGCTACACCATGGCACCGTGCGAAGCAAAAGAGTAAAGTAGCAGTACTGGTTTGTTACTGGCGTAAACTCTGTTCAATGCGTGTGCGGCCAGTTTAGCACAGCGCTGCTATCATACATACGGCTGTCAATAACACGACACCAATGCTGAAAGTGAAAGTGGCTACGCGCAGCAACGCAACACGCTCCGGTTTGTGGTTGCGAATGCAAACTCTTTCGTTCCGTTCGTTGCAAATTTGGCTTTTTTGTGCCAATTTGTGCACGAAAAAATGTTTTTCAGCCATCATACAATACGGCGATTAAGCCGTTTTGATGCGTAAAGAGCAGGCCTTGAAAACATGCTTCAGCGTAAGATGCGTAAAACTGGTCTGGAAATCATTTTTAGCGTTAAAACTTGTATATAAGCGACCAGCAAGATTCTTCTATCATACATAGAATTGATCATTCGATTAAAAAAGTTAAAGTTTAAAAAATAGTGGCGCTTTTTGACATACGTTTAAAGTAAGTTTCGACAAACAATCAGGAAAAAACCGAAACCAGACCAATAAAATAACGCGTTGCCGGGCACCAATGAAACGAACCCTGCCACTGCCCGGTGCCCTCAATCCTGACGCCTTTGTCGAGGCAGCTCAGATCTGCACGGCCACCCAACGGTCGCCAATAGTACAGCTCTCCATCAAAGGGCGCGTAAACGCGGTCGTTTGGCCCGCAGACGAGATCAACGCCGTCGACGAGGCGGAGACGGTGTCTGCAAATGGCGCGTTCATATACAGTCCATCTGCAAAATACCGTATTACCGCCATTCAACCCCCCCCCCCCCACCAATAAACCCCCACCCCCACGACAAGTGTCCGAATAATCCCCCCCACAAATAATCCCCCATGAGGGTTACACATACCCAGCAAATTCAGTGGCTGGTTGCAGTGAAAATAATGAAATTGTGCTACCAAAGGCCCCAAATGGATGAGTTAATGGTAATTTCATTACATTTTGCAACTGATGCAAGGTATTGCTTTATCAAAAAATAACAAAAAAACCCCATGCAGACACCTCTCCGCACTTGTCATCTTCCACCAACCCACTCCCCCTCCTCTCTTCCCTCTCTCTTCTCATTCCCACTCTCAATATCTAAATTCTCCCCATTCTCCCTCCTCCTCTCCTCCTCCCACCTCCTCTCTCCCTTCCCCCCCCCTCCTCTTCTTCTCCCCTCCTCCCCCTTCCCCCTCCTCTCTCTCCCCCCTTCCCTCCTCCCTCCTCTCACCCCTTCTTCTTTCCTCTTCCCCCATTTCATAATCATATTGCAGATTTAGTGACCATAGTGCCCAACATAGTAGTATCGTCACTATACTAAATACAACATGAATGTATCTTTACTGATGTAGAGTGCCATTACTATTGAGACAGCGACCGCCGGACAGAATTCTAAGAACAATTTTTGAAAAAAATCAGAATCACAAGTTTCACCAATAAAAACATGAAGATTTTTATGAAACAAACGCCATTTCTCAGGCTTCGCGTTGATGGCGTTCATGTCCGCGTGGCGTTCGGCGCGGTGCGCAAGGCCAGGAGATCGGCACCGCCATCCGATCACCTGCGCCAGCAGCGTGCGGCTACTTCAAGACAAACAAAACTTTCCAATACATTCAGTTTCAGTTGTATCGTCAAGCGAGAGTGGTCGATCCGACGTTCCACCGACAAACTGTTTGTGTCGTTTTTTCAAATGATTTTTTGTAATGATCACTCAGTTCAAGAACATATCCCACGACGATCTCGTGTTGCTTATGAAATGTAGAACCGTCCTATGAACTGCACCTCTCCATCAACAACACTTTTCTTTCACAGGCATGTGCACCGGTCAGTTGTGCGAGTCGAATCCAACAAATCAATTGATTGGTGAACCGTTCAAAACGGACACGTGAGTCCGCAACTGCAAGTTTTGCAAAAAAACTGTCACAGAAAACGCAATGAAAAGTATTCAGCTGCTCTATGACAGACAGCACAGTTTTTTTTGTCAACACTGAGAAAACGTTGCAACGTTGCTGCTACCAATTGACTACAGTCGATCTATAACTTAAAGGCAATCCGCTGATTGGTTGATGATCACGACGCATGTTTTCTACGCAGACATTACTGTGAGGGCGGAGTCTGTCCTGCACAGAAAGCCAGCATCACGTGATCGTGAACCAACCAGCTGACTGCTATAATTTTCGAGTTCGAATTTCTTTTGGTGCTGCGACTCAATGCGTGCTTCCATAGATTGGAAATTGCCGTTTGACACTGCACGAAATTTTTGAAAATTGGAGAAATGACCCGAGTCCTTATAATACGGCGGAGTAACTTGGGCCGTTTGGAGTTTGCTCACTTATGAAACTGATGATTTCCTATGCACCGCATTGAATCGCAGAACGAATAGAAATGTCATTTCCATGTGATGCATCGTTTTACGTGGGCAGTGCGGTGCGTTTTTCTCAGTCGCCAGACACGTTTTTCAGTCGCTACAACGGCGTACAAGGCTGGGAGGTGCGGTGCGACATGATGAAGGATCTGTACGACGGCGACGGCAACATGATCAACCCGGCGGACGCGCCCGAGCGGGCGCCGGTCGTGCGGTCGCCGATCGCGGGCGAATACTTCGGACGACTGCGCTTGCGCGCGGGCGCTGACGATCACGAGAACTACAAGGGCTGCGACAACGACGGCATCGTTATACACGGCGTAGATAAATGGAAACGTGAGTGATCGTTGTTTTTTTCGCGGGCGGACAGAGTCCGTCTGATTCGCTTGCACACGCGCCACTCAACTCGTATTTTGCTGCCGGTGGTATTGCTGGGAAACTGTTGCAGATTTATTCGAACGTGTGTCGGAACTTCAATGGCGTCATTTGCTTTCCAAACCGCTCGTTTCTCACGCACAGGCACCAACAGAGTTTTCAGTTCCATTTCATTCCATTCGCGTGCATGTTTTCACGTGAATAGATCAGCGATACTTGGCTGTGCAAGACAATTGTAGCACATATTTCAGATCACATGACGTCATTGACGACCAGACACGTTTAAAAAATCAGCTGTGGTGACTTCAGTTCAGTGTTGTGCAGTACCAGTAGATTCGGCACCGGCACTTTAGTGGAAACACTGAAGTTCTGGTTTACAGCGTGATTGAATGTCCAGCCCGTGTCGGTCACTGATTTGTCGCTCGATAGTTTTTCTCCAGACTACACGGCGCACATCTACAACGCACGCCTGCGCTCGGACTTGGAGTCCGGCCGAAAAAGCATCGTGGTCGGTCAGGAGATCGGCACCAGACTCGACTGCCGCGATCCGCCGTCGCCGTCGTCGATTTTCGTCGAAATTCGCTACCGCGGCCTTCATCAACATGACCGACGCGATATCGGCTGCGAACTGCTCGGCGCCCGCGATTTATGTGTGATGCTGTGGTTCCACCCTGATTTTTCAGTGTTACCATAATTTTAGTTTTTTTTTCTTTCTCGTGCCGCTTTTGTAATCGATCAGTTTCACGATCACAATCTCTCACTTTTCTACTCTAGTTAAAGTATCAGTCAAGATCTCGATAAGACTTAGTAACTGTGTTTGTAACGTAAAATGAAAAAAAATGATTTGTTTTGTTTCGTTTTGAGTTCAGTTGGCCGATGATTACAGTATTTTTGCATTTATTGCATGATCATTCACTAACTTACTTCCAAGATGTGTTTTCAAAACGTATTTTCGCTGAGATTTAATGATTTTTGGGAACCACAATACACTGTATTCCATCGCCTGTTGCCTTCTTGTTGTTCATTTATTGAGAAATTTGAAAACCAAATTTTTCCTGTCAGATTTCATGGTTTATGGAGTTTTCATGTCATGTTATTTTACTTCTGTGTTGTTACGCAATATTCAACAACCACCAACCGTTGTGTTTTTTGAAAATTTCGTTACATTATGAAAAGAATCAACACTTTTCGAAAAAGGGGGAAGGCCCAAAATGTTGATTTTTTTCGGTGCCTGTGCTGTATCAGTTTTTGTGGACTTTTTTCGATATGGTTTGTTTGTCATTCACAACAGAACGACAAAACTCAAAACTTACAGTTTTGTCGTCTTAACACGTTCGTTTATTTTTACCATTTCGTTTAGACCCAAATAAATTTTATCTTTACAGCACAGTTGAACGAAATGCAAAAACTACCTTTTGGAGGAAGTTTGCTCTGCTGGCCCGCTGGGTGCACTGGATCTCAGGACAGTATTCAGTCAATTAATTTATTCCACCGCTAACAGCTGTGCAAGTATCAAAATATAACTAAGGTTTGTTTCAAAAATAGATCGGTGACTTATTTGACTTGGGTACGTCGATCCGCGTGGTGCGGTGCCGTGTGGTGGGGGTCCTCGACACGGCACATGTTCACGTCAGTTGACGCGACGATGTGCGGTACGAATAAGAGTCACGTGGCGTCGCGCCGCCACGTGCGGAGGTCAGTTCAGTGCGGTTAGACGGTTGTCGTACGGACTTGTGAATGAAGACTCGTTGCCACGCGTGAACGGTGCCTTCCAGCACCCTCACGCTTTTCGGTGGCAAGACGAAAACCAGTTGTTCTTGTTTCTTCAACAATCAGTGTTTCAATAATTTACAGAACCACATCAATACTGACAAAAACTCGACGCCAAACAGTGAATTTCAACGGTAATTGATCCGATCATTACGGAACAGTTTGGAATAAAATAAGTCCATGCCAAACGCAACACACAGTTTCATGTAATTTATTTATGTTTGAAAACTGCCGACAATAATCCGAATAAACTACACAAATAACTTGAACATCTTTCAGCATGTTGCAGCAAAGCAAATAAACTTGCAACCAACAGAGCGTAAGGAACTTGGGACTTTGTCACAATGTTTTCAACACTTCTTGTGGTGAAATTAAATTAGGAAAATTGAACAGAACCAAGGGAAACATTATTTCAGATCTGATGACAACCGCGAAACAAAAAAAATGTTATCAAAACAAGGTTCACATGAAGACTGCAATAAAAAAAGAGGGATTGTTGGAGTTTTAGTGTTTATTGGAAGACAATCTCGCATAAAAAAGAGATTGTTGAAGTTTTCGTGTTTATTGAAAGACCAACTCGCATGATCAAGCGAAAAAAAATTGTGTGACAAACTCTAAAAATAAAAGTATTCTGGATTTATTCAAACGTGTCCGGACTAAAATGACGTCACTTCCTTTAAACAGGCCCCTTTGTCAAAGTACAGGCACTAAAATGTCCGTTTGGTGTGACTGATTCATTCACCATTTGTATTCGGGAAGAAATCGGCTAAACGGAAAATCTGGTTTGCTGTGAACGGCAAGCGCATGTTTGGCGGCACATGACGTCATGTCAGTGGGACAGGTTCAAAAAAATATGTCACACCTAAAAGTTTGTCAGGTGCAGCAGGCCCCCCCGCTGGCCACTCCTCCGCACGGACCGCGCACGCACCCACCAGCCCTGTGGTGTTGCGTCCGCGCACCACCCATAATGCACTCCCGCAATTTCACCCGCTGCGAGGGGACGGTCACTGTGTGGTGCTGTGCGTGTGCGTGTGTGCCTCCGCATCCAATCGCGTGTGTTCCGTGAAGTTGGCCGCACCTTTTTTGTTGGACCGGGTGGATACGACGGGTCAAGTAGGTCGTGAGCTGAACCTTGAGAGGGTGAGCAGGTACCTCCCAACGTGCAATGCACGCTCTGGACCCAGACATGAGCGCGAAACAAAAGAAGCCACTTTTTATACTTGGATTGAATTATGAAACAGGAGTACCGTCGGTCGTTTTATTGATTTTTTTGTGCACAGTGAATGCGGGGAGCTGCATGAACATAACAGTGTAATTACCGAAAAAGTAAACTGTTTGCACGCAAAGATAGAGAAAGAAAAATGTAGCACATTTATGAGCGGTAATTTGAATTTGCAACCATGGAATGAATGGTTATGAAGTATTTGGTTGTTTTTACATCGGTAACAACTAACACCAGGTATGTTAACGAAAGTTGCTCACAAAACAGGCCGAAAATCAAGCTGAAAGTGGAGGGTAACAAAAAACAACAACAACAAAACTAACGAACTCAACAACAAATCAATGAATCAACCAAAACCCCAACAACAACAAGCACAACAACAAATCAATCAATCAATCAACCAAAACCCCAACAACAGCAAGCACAACAACAAATCAGTCCATCAATCAACCAAAACCGCAACAACAGCAAGCACAACAACAAATCAGTCAATCAATCAATCAACCAAAACCGCAACAACAACAACAACAATCACAACTACAATACAATCAATCAATCAACAAACAGAACAACAATCAAACGTCTCGAATCGAGACAGTGGCATTTTGTTGGTCGTCGTACTGATGGGAAAAGTGGAGACGTGTGAACAACGCAGCGAGTGGTGAGTGCCGTTGACGCTGCACGGCAGCACGCAGCACGTCCGTGCACAGCGCTAGGCGCGGACGCAGCATCACATAGCTGACGAAGTGATGTCATTTTGCGATTTTCAGTCATTACGAAATTATACGCCAATCAAAGTTTCGAAAATGCAATTTGAACGACGAGCGACGAACAAACGTTTCGCAATGATACAGCCTTGTTAAATAAACTCGATTGTACAGTCCATCTGGAAAATATATGCAACACGACGTAATGGCCAACCAATCAGCGCTGAGAACTGCTCACGACCAACCAATCAGCGCAGAGAGTTGCTAATGACCAACCAATCAGCTAGTTGCATATGTTAGCAAGATAGACTGTAATAACCGAACATCGTCTGTTTTAGTTTCAGCACCACTTCGACTCCCGAACACAGTATTTGCTTTCACATCAGTGCACTTTGGCTGTTCAACTGTTTACAGGGACTGGCCCTTCAGCAAAGTGTGACACCACACACCCCGCACTTACGCCTCGTGAGCAGCCTTCAGTGGCACCGCAATCTGACTGTTGTCCTCATCCTCGTCTCGCTCAACGTCAGAACCGTCTTCATCATGGCAGACGTTGCTACCGTTTTCACCAACCGTTACCGACCGAATGACAGCAAGTCTGCAAGGCGAAAAAATGTTTGAAGCTGTTCACTACTGATTTGGATACAGCTGTCAGTCAGTCAGTCAGTTTTATTCTGCAGTGCACGGCATAATACCAGAGAAGTGTAAGACACCATGAGTAGGCAAGCCAAAATGTTTCCATGAAAGCAAAGCAAGGAACACGAAGCGCGCACTATCATTGGAATTTGATAGCACTCATTCAACAGCAGCAAATGCGTTTTTTTTACAACCGAATATCGCAGATTATTTATTTACTTCGCTATTTTCCGCTAATTAGAAGACCGGCCGTGTGTTTTTTGTTTGCGTAACGACCTCCAGACACAAAAGCGCAAGCATCCAGTGTGTGTGTGTGTGTGTATGTGAGAGAGAAAGAGAGCGTGAAATGCCGATGAAGCTTGCGTTAAACTCGAAATTCTTGCGTCATGCTCGGCGTCCGTACAAGCGTGCTGTGCTGCATACTGATCAACAGCGCATGTCTGTCGGTCGCAGAGCCGACCAACACCACTGACACCGATGGTGTTCTGCGCGTGGGCGTCTGGCCTTTCTCATTCAGTGCCTGTGCCGAGCGCACGCTGCAGCTGCGTGCCCGGCCAACATGCCCGTATCCGGGCGTCAACGCCGAGGCCTACGATCTGCTGTTGCGGCAAGTCGGCATTCCATACGAGTTGTCGATTGTGCCCGGTCCGACGAATCGCACTGACTATGTCGCTGTCGTCAATAATGGTGCGTTTGTGAGCCTTATTCAGTGTTCGTAATGATCCGCACAACGACCAATAACAATCGGCAACACTGCAAAACTCCATCAAGTTCAGCAAAATGATTGTCGCTGTTCTTGTAGGCTTCCATCTGCTTGCGAGCGATCAGCTAAACATCATTATCGACGACTGGCTTGCCACGCCGGACCTGATGGCCACGTATCAATTCGCGTCGACGTCCACGATGTCACAGAAGAGCATGCTCGTCGTCTACGATCCGCGCCGTTCGAGCTCGACCGTCGGCTCGCCCGAGTCATTCGTCGCCATGTACAGCACGAACGTCTGGCTGCTGTGTGCGGCCGTATACTGCTTCCACAAAATCAGGGACAGTTTCACGTGGGCGATCACTTTTTCATTTCATTTCATTTCACGAACCGCGCAGTCCGATAAAAACTGTGAGAACAGCGTAACAAATGGTGACCTTAAAGTATCACTAGAGTTTCCAGATGAGACTCGAGTTTAATCAGCAAGGTCATGAAAAACGGTTGTGAAACAATATCAACCTCATTAAACAACCCTTGAATCGTGCACCTGAAACTGTCCTCAAGAAAACAGATTTACGCAAAATTTGTTGCACCACATCGAAAGTCGTCGAGGCGCCAAGTGATGAACATGCCGTTCAAGTTCGCGATCGCCATCTTTATGGCGTTGTACAGCAACCACTTGCTCGCTCAGGAAACCGTCTCATGAAATTGAGGTTCAAAAAACTTTCTAGCCGACTACAGTCAACCTCTTAAACAATCCCAAAGTAAGCATTTCGGTTTTTGAAACTGAGATACTAATTGGCTGCATAAAGCTGACTGAACCAATCAGTGAGCTCAATTTTCAAGAGCAGCCCAAATGATTTACTGTTTGACTATAAACGTTGATCGGCTGGACTTTGCGAACCGACAACTTTGTCAGACGGTTCGCAGTTGCTTATCATTCAAGAGCGAGTGCCATTTCGAAACTACGCCGAAATGCTGCAATCAGTCAGCCGACGAGAAAGCCGTCTGCTGCTAGATCTGTCCAACCCGACGCAAGCAGCGGTGTATCGTGCTGCGATTGGTACGCTCAGCGGTCTGCGCGCGGCGATGCTGGCGAATCCGCCACTCGACGTGCGAATGCCGCCTGACAGAAAGTGGCATGAGTTTGCGGCGGAAACACTTCGACAAAGCAACGAACAACTGTTCACGTTGTCGATGTCGCCACTGGAATCGTATTTCGAGCGCGTTTGTTGCATGCGCACCATTGCGATGCCGGAGCTCGGGATAAACGCCGAAGCGATGATGTTCAGTCGGTCGACGCCGTACAGGAGAGAGTTTCAAGAACGTAAACACGCCGGTAATAGAAGCAAGAAGTCGCCTCTATATATAATTATCACATTAGCTAGTGTCTGTGAGTTGGTTATTCGAAAAATCACTTTGGATAATAAACGAAATCGCACTTTGTAACTAATGCTTGAAAATCAATCACGCATTATTCGCGGACGTTCTTGAAACTGTGCTCTCAGTTGGATTCAAAGGTTTGACGAAGCGGTGATCCGCTCTCGGACACTGATTGACGGCATACGACTTCGCTACGACCTGAAGGTGGCCCGCGAAGCGCGCCGGAAACGTGGCGATCAAGACAGCCAGTGTGACAACGAGGCAACGGTGCGCGTCAGAACGGCGCAGATCGGTCTGAACACTGCCGGATGGCTGGCAGTCGGTCTGCTGATTTCCCATGCCATAAGCGGTCTTTGCATGGCACTCGAGATTGTCATAAAGTACTTTTCTACGCTTTATTGACAAACTTTCGGTTTTTCATTCTTTCAAACGACAATTTTTGTTTCAGTTATTTGATCTGGTCCGGTTTATGGAATGCAACATCGTAAAATCATGTAATATTTTACTGTGGACGATATTTGATACCCTTAGGTTCTCATTTACTTTTTTGGTGCCCAAACAGTCCATCCAACCAAACTGTTATGGAGTCGAAAGTAACTCGAGCTTTGTTTTCGTGTTTTCAAGCTTTTTTGATCATTCATCAACCGACGTCCGCTTTTCATTCCGCTATTTCGCAATGCACACCATTTTTTCAATGTTGCTGTTGTCAAACATTCTTGGAAGCACAAGTGAGCTTAGTAAGAGCACAAGTTTAAGTAATAACGGCACCCGAACGGGCCCGATTCGGCTCGTTGTGCTGCGTCAGGTCGTAGAACGCTGTGCCTTTGAAGCACTCGACTTCACTGTCCGAAAGAACTGCCAGTTTCCCGGCTTTTACGCCGAAGTATACCACATGATACTGAAGCATGCAGCCATTCCGTTCAAGTTCATTCCAGTGGATCATGGTGGAAAAATCAGGGAACTTCGAGCTGGTTAGTTGCTCAATTGTCCTTTCCAACTTTGACTAGAAGTTAGAAACGACTCACACATGTTTCATGTGCAGGGAGGGCAAAAAACGACCGGATATTAAATTGCTCTGTTTCGCATCTGGTTAACGGTATGGATCTGAAATTTAGAAATTTACAGAACTTGGTTGCATTTTTTAAATTTTGTGATACGTTTTTTTGTTATTTATTTGTTTTTTGACAATTTTTTGAAAAAAAGTGAAAAAAATTCATTTTTTAATTGAAAGGACGCTGTGTTACGAGTGCAAGACAAGGTGACTACCACTTGGAGTTGAAAACATTTGAAACAACTTGGATGCACTGCAAACAAGGTTTTCAAACACCGATATTGAGGTTTTCAAAGAACAACTGTAAGACGGTGTGTGCTGGATTGAAACACAGACACTTAGAAAAAAATGCGAACCTTAGTTCTACAATGTTCCCAAACTTCAGCTTCATGCCTCAAACCGCACGCGAGATAGAGCAATTTGACATCCGGTAGTTTTTTGACCCACCCCGTATGTATGAATTATGAACTGGCCCAGGCCTGCATTTGCTGGACACCGGCCAAGCAGACACCATAGCAGCGGACGTACTGCTTAACGTGCACC
>JASANC010002632.1:0-43015 GCA_030248135.1 Theristus sp. LFF4_11 | reverse complement strand
GTCGTTATATTCCACACAGTTTACATAACACGTGATACCTTTACGTTAACTTTGACAAGATTCTTCATCTTCGGAACGTTTGTACAACAACATGAAACACACTTGCCAGACTCAAAGAAACGTGAAACGTGTGTTTTGATGAATTGACTTTGACAGTTTTAATTTATAAAAAAAAATAGAATTTGTGCCAAAATGTGCCGTGGCGCTGGATGTTTAACGGTGAAAATTATACCGAGCATTGAAAAAATCTGGGTGTGCGCTGATTGGCTACGCAACTGGATTTCTTTTTGAAACAGTCCATTCGTTGTTGCAAAAGTTAAAAATAAACTTTTGAAACCCGTTTCAAACCGAACGATGTACATGTAGGTTCGAAAAAAGTGTGAAATGAAAGATGACACCCTAAAAATCTTGGTCACAAAAAAGGCCAAACTGAAGGACCGAAGAAAAAAGTTGTAAAACAGAATTTAGAAACGACAATCGAGGTCCATTGACAGTCGAAAAAAAGTGGTTAGTAAAAACCTCAAGAAGATCGTCGCGTCACTTTTGTTGCCAATGAAACGAATCGGTTGCCAGGGACGAGTGCGTAGAAGAAATACACACGACCGGGCCACAGACACCCACAAATAAAGTCACTTACCACATAAAATCCACCGAAACATCGAAATACAAAAACACCGAACTGAACATTGCTAATCGCCTCGCATCACCAGTATCAGTCCATATCATGCTCATTTTGTGACGGCTGACCATTTTTTATTCTTGCACGATTGGAGAAAATTTGTCACAAATTTTAACAACGCTGCTATGTTTTTTGCTTTCGGTGGTTTTTCTGGTCTCGCTCACACAATCACGCCACACGCGCTTGCTGTTTTCACGGTTGTGTTTTATTTCTTTTTGTTTCACGATTTAATGCCTTTTTGTCGTTTACGGGTTTTTTGCACGTTTTCATCCACCGCCTCTGCAGATACACTTGTCGTCAGTTAGTTGGACATTGTTTCAATATACGACCAAAGTGAAACACCAAACCTCATGTCAATCATTTTGTGAATAGAAGAACACACACATGTATGATACAACTTGTGAAACTGTGACACAAAACCTTTTGATTGATTAGTACTTGGAAGGAAGGAATGTTGCGGGCCAAGACTTTCGCTTGCGGGACGGTCGTGCGGGTTTTTATTTAGGCTTTTGCGGGTAGGGTCTGAGTGGCGGGCCTGGCTAAAACAAATCTGTGCAGGTCGGGAGATTTAACAAACCCGCTTCCCCTATTAATCATTAACTGTGTTTCTGGAGACATTACTGGAGACCGTAAACGGGATATTTATTTGGTTTTATTTAGCGTGCACAGGGTCACTCAAGGCTTTTTTGAATTGTCACATCATTGAAACTAGTATCCTTTCCTGCAAACGCATTTGAGTCGCAGAACCGAAAAAATGATGGCACATCAATCACTGGTCCATCTGCAGCGCACGCGACAGACACGTCAGTGTGATCTGCTCGATGGTTGCGAATTCGTCAATGATCGCAGAGTCGGCTATTGTGAAATCGATTTGCCTGTCAATGCCGGACGTACAGCTGTGTGAATGTTTGTTCGCTCATTATCAAAATCACACAATTTGCCAGTAATTCAAGATAAGAACCAAAAAATGCCACATGAACAAAAAACAACCCGGCCGCCCGCACTTCAGTCGTGCTTCACACGCAGGCTGATCAAACTCCGGCACGGTCACTTTCTCCTCGCCGCACAGGTCGCTCTCTGTGTTCAGGCAGTGTTCGAAATCGTCCAATTCCTGGCTCACAACGATATGGGGTAATTTTACCCAAAAATGTAAGTGTTATTCCAATAGCTAAAAAACTGTTTCGCCAATCGGTTCACAATGCCGTGGACATTTCCGAAAAAATAAACTGTTTTTTGTTCTTTATAAAAGAGAAAAAACCCACTGGTGAATTGAGCGGCGGCCACGCGCTGAAGAACTGGATGAGAAACGTGGAGATTTGGTCGTAAAAAGCACGCGTCAGCACACTCTGCAGTGATGGACAGCTGAAAAGTTAGGGTGAAACTTCGATACACCACAACAGATGTAAAATGCCCTTAAAATACCCTTTTTAGCATCATGCTTGGGCTTTGCACGCACCGTTTGCTCTATTCGTGCTGGGAGTGTGCGGCGTGACTGCGTATAACAGGGTGCGTGTGTGCTGACGCTTATCTACTCGTTTCTGATTGGTGGTCGTGGTCGCGTCTGATTGGTTTGTGTTGTTGGGTTCTGATTGTTGAATGGTTTATTCGAATTTGCTCTTTTTCTGAGCTTATTAATCCGGTGTCACGTCACTTACTGCATAAATACCCGTGCCGGGTTTGTGCTCGGTGTCAGTCAGTGTTTTATTTAGTGTGCTTCTTGAGCTACTGACCAATCCTGTATTAACGTCTGACAGTTTTATTGTGGCGGCGCTGTTTTTTTTTTCAATAAAACCCGACTAACTGTAAACTTATTACCGACCGGCAAACGCAATGACACCGCAAACGTAAACGCTCATTTCCAGATTTACAAAAGTGCAGGACAGGTCGACAGCAAGCAAACGTATCCAATCGTGCAGATCGCCACATCGACGCTGGGGGCCGGGCTCAGAACCATCGTTGGAGTTGGTCCTCAGTGCAAAAACCATCACACCCGGGCACGACATTACGCAGATATGAACTCGTTGAGCCGAACCACTGCTTCTACTCACACGAAGGTCTTTTTGCGAGCTTCCATCAGCAAAAAAAGCAAAGGTTCAAACTGCTTGAGATGTGACCGCTTGCCCGTTCAGCTATTCTGACTAACAAATGACAACGAAAGTTCTTCTATTTCTTGCATTCTAGGTCTGATTTCTTTTTTGACGTTTTTTATTGGATCACCCTGCACATCGGCTAACACCTACATACGTCGGCACACACGCTTTAGTAAACATTTTACTGCACATTTTGAAATTTTCAGAGACAAAACAAACCACCACTGACACATCGTTGGCCAAATTGACGAACTCAATGTCGACCAGCCACTCAATGAGCACTCGTTCCTGCATATCGCATTTCAGTATCTCAGCCCAGGTGCGCGCTTTCCTGGGATTGAAATGCTGGACACATCTGAAAATTGTTTTTTTTTATCGAAGCTGATTTGCGGGTGAATTATTTTGTGCAAAACAAGTGGTCACCGCTCGTGGCCTGGTGGTAGTGCGTTAGACTTGTCTGTGCGTTCGGGGATCGAGCCCGGCCGAGGGGTGTGTAGGCACTTATGGCAGAGAAAAACTCGATGGGCGCCCTATGTACTTGACGGGTTCTGTACGCTTTTCTGGGTTAGCCCTCGTCAAAAACATCGCCTAAATCACCGTTAATTCTTTTTTGGTCTCCTAAACTATTTATTGGTCTCGACACGATCTTCTCGCATACATATTTTGTAATCAGCATTCAAGATCAATTGAATCGCCAATAATATTGAAGAACAGCGAAAAAGATCGAAAACAGTGAAGCAGTTTGCTTCGTATCGAGGAAATTCAAAATGCGTGAAGTGGCCCATATGTTCCTGAGCTACGGTCGCTTGTTGGGTCATTTTGAATTGCCGCATCAAGCACGGAACTGGATATGTCCTTTTGACGCGTCTGAGTCGCAGAACCAAAAGAAAAGACACAACAGCCACTGCAGTTACTGTTGTTTGGCGCATCGCAGCGACCGTGTACGCCACGTTTTCATTTCGCGTTTATAGCAAAGACTCAGCGCTTCACAGCTGCATTCCCGTTGTGCGTCTGCTAGCAGCGTCAGCAGACTGGTGCACATCAACAGCTGAATCTGCGTGGAATGTGTGGCGTTTTCCAAAAATGGGTAAAAAGAGTGGTTGGTTACCTTTGACCAGGAGCGAATCAAAAAAGTTACTCTGAGTCCTATCGAACAAATTTCGGTAAATTTTTGCGTGTCCGACAGTTGCATGCTGTGAACTTACCATTGTTACTTTCACCATTTTCCACTGTTCAGGTTACTTGTTGCAAAAAATACGTTGATGTCCAGAATAAGCTTCAAGCTATTCAAAAGAAACCCCAAAATAACCGGCTTCCCAAACTTTCTCAACATTATTTTTTTATTATCAAACGGCTTTCAGTTATCAAACAAAACAACAGTGTCTGAATGGCAAACGTAAATTAGCAAACAAAAACATTCAAAATATTCAAATTTTTCACAATATATTATGGAAATATGCAAACGAAATCATATCAGATCTCTCAATGGAGATTTTTCTCCGAATTGGAGTTCTTTTGGTTGATGGTAACGCTGCTCCAGAATCACATGAGAAAATGACAACAAATATTACAAAAATGCTTCGTAAATCTAAAAATCAAAAACAACATAATTGAAAAATGAAATGTTCTTGAATAACATTTGAAATCAAATTGATTTGTGAGCACAAATGAACACTGAGAAAACTCTGGACTCTTTTGACTGAATGAAACTGGTGTGATACATAAAACAAGTTTGAAGTCTTTTTAGTGGGGATTCTTAAATTTTAAATATTAAAATATTTTTTTATTGGATATTTAAAAATATTTTCAAGTAACACGGTTCACGCTAAAAATAATAATATGCACATAAAATCACAAACCCGTGCACTTATCAATTCACATTCAGTTCAAATTTCAGAAGCCAAAAACGCCCCATACATCTGCGCTGTTTTCAGAAGAAAACGACTGTTTTTTTGCTCAAAACTTTTATTTACAGGGCTTGCATCTGCATGAACACGTGCACGACACGCACATGTGCAATCATTTTCTGTGCAATGATTGGTTGACCAGTTTCTTCAAATTCGGCTATTGGTTCGGTGTTACCGCACAGCAACGGAGACACCCGCTTCTGATGACTAGCCAACGGTAACAACAATCAACAGCAATTCCCAGAGTTCCGTGTTGATTGACACAAATAAACAGAAAAGAATCAGAAATTCCTAAAGAACGCCAACTCCTTGTCGGGCGCCGCAGGGAATTCGCCAAAGTCCAACTCCTTGTACGCGTCGTAGTTGCCCGTGTCGCCGTCGTGATACAGAGTTGGAACGATTGGCGGCTGAATGAAAACGAAACGGCCGCTTGTTTTAGCCGTGCAAAAAGGCGTTTTTGTCTTCAGCCACTGAACACAACAACGACGAGTGGTGGCAGGAATCAAAGACTCAGTTTCCCAGTAACTCTGCTACCAGCGCAGGCCATGCCAACAATACCGGAATTCAGAAATTTCGCAATTTTTGAAGATGACTTTGTCGTTGTGAGTGCGAGCTCTTTAATCTATGTTCATGAACCAGACTTTCGAGAGAAAAAAATGACAGCAGTTTTTACAGGTTTTACCGGAATCAGGCACTGATACACGGCCAGCCAATCAACGCCCTTGAACCACTTATGGCGTTTCACGGGCGCGGCGTCGTCCTGCAAAGGAGAGCACAGCGCTGAGTGGTCCGTTTTTTTGAATTTCCAAAAAAAATTGTTAGAATTTTAAAACTATTTTTTTAAATGTTTTTCGAACCTTACTGCCGCCGAGTCGCGCAGATGGGTCCTTCTGGAGGAACTTTCGCACGATGTCCCTGGGAATAAAACACGCGTTTCTTTCTGAGATTATCACTTCATGTACATTGTACGTTGCCGTTCATGTATGTCACCGTGACAATGACATTTGGTTGACCAATTACATGTAGCATAGTCAGTTCAAAATACAGCCAATCAGCTGAGAGAAGACACACAAACTTGGCAGCAGGATGGAACGTTTTCGGGAAGCGCGGTTTCGCCTCCAATATTCGCTCGTACGTGTCACGGGCGTCGTCGCCACGAAACGGTGGGTAACTGAGAAAAAAACGGTGGATAAATGCCGAATACAACAAAAATGCAAGCACCGTAACCTACACGCGCGAATAGAAAATGGTATAATTGGTGAAACGCAAAAGCAATAGAAAATATAATGGGAAAAAAGTCACGCTTTAAAAAAGTGTCCCGCGGCGTGTCTGTCCTCTTGCCCCGGAAAAAAAAATTTTTGAAAAACAAACATTTTTTTCGGACTCTGCGCGGGACAGGACACGGACACGGACACGGACACGACGCGGGACATGTTCTCTTGGGCGTGGTGGGCGGAGTCACACACCCAGCCATCATCTCAAACACGAGCACGCCGAGGCCCCACCAGTCGACCGATTTATCGTGTCCACGTTGCTCCACAATTTCCGGCGCCAAATACTCGGGCGTGCCGCAGACGGTGAACGTGCTGGAAAGTGGGTGAAAAACATATGCGACTTTTTGGACACCAACCCCAAAAGCAGCGAAACCAGAAACTTACGACCAATATACAAGCCAGAGCAGAACAGAAAAAGACACGGGACCAAATTTAGAACTACATATAATTCAAAACTACACATATGTTTCTTTAAACCTGTCACTTCTATCGCAGAGTTTGCGAAATCAGGAAGAATAGTGAATTCGATGGCAATACCACTTAACATCAGCCACAAATGGTTTGCACTTGATTATAGCCAAATGCCCCATATTCGTTCTTCAAGTTTACATTCTGCGAATAAAGTGACAGGTTTAAAGCAACACACGCTTCACCGATGCACCCACAAAGACAACCTCGCCACACCACCGACCGTCTGTCGTCGACAATCTTCGCGAAGCCGAAATCGATCAGTTTCATGTGTCCGGTGCGACTGAGCAGCAGATTCTCCGGTTTCATGTCGCGATAGACGACGTTCATGCGGTGCAGGTACTCGAGCGCGGAGACGAGCTCGCAGGCGTAGAAGTTGGCGGTGTTGTTGCTGAAGCGATGCATCGCGCGCAGGTACGAGAACAGCTCGCCCCCGGGCACGTACTCGAACAGCAGGTACAGGCATTTGCGGTCGTGCCACGTCCACGCGCTGCAACTTTTCTTGGATCTGCCGCACTATTGGGACTTGGCATGCATGATTTGAGATGGAATCATGACACGCCCCACCCGCGTTTTGTACCAATTCTTGGGCCAAGTGCTCTCGCCAGCTTACATCGGATACCGCATCAAATTGTTTAGCCATGTTATTCGGACATCCACACAGCTCTGCGATATATGAGTTTGAAACGAACGAACGAACAAGCGATGATTTTCGGCGATGTTTTTACTCAGGGCTGATCCAAAAAAGCGTACAGAACGCCGTCGAGTAGGGCGCCCATCGAGTTTCCTCTGTCATTAAGTGCCGATTATACACCCCCTCGGTCCCCCGAACAAGAGTGTAATACGCTACCACCAGGCCACGAGGGTGATTTTCCCGTGGAGCGTTGAAAGTTTCATATCAACCAGACCAGTGCCAGTCGTGCACCGAGTGGAAGCGCAAATTTCCTTCACGGCTCGTGCTGCGGTCTGCGGGACGGCTAGCAGGACACGACAGCATTGCATAAAGCTGATTGAGATGCTTCTCAGACCACTATAAGTACATTTCGTTTCTCAGGGCTACATTTAGTGGCTCCTGAAATGTCGCTTTACCCCAAAGAAGCTCGCTCACAGGCTGACGATGAACGGATGGCTGATCTGCTCGAGGATGCGCTTCTCGTTGTGCACATGGTCGACCTGTTTCTTGTGCACCACATGCCGGATGCTCTCGACCTTGAGCGCGTAGTACTGCTGCGTGCGCCGGTGCACCACCAGCATCACGCGACCGAACGTGCCGGCGCCTATGGGTGAAGGAGTTTTTTTTTAAAGTTTCCAATGTTTTTCTTTTTTGTTTTCTGTTGTTCGATACTGATACGCATAACAGATTTCAATTTACAAGCTCCAAGAAGAATTGGTAACCCTTTGCGTGATGCCACGCTATGCTGCCTCGCGCCTGGGGTTTGAAATTTTGAACAGCTCTGTCTTTTTTTAAATTCTGTTTTCTTTCAAAAATGTTCACTCTGTTTTCTCAGTATTTGTTTTCAAACATGGGATAATTTGAGAACTCTCGTGATACAGCAATTGTCAGTCATAAATTTTATAATCTCAAAAATGCCTAAACGACAGACCATTGTTCAATTTAACAGCGCACTGATCAACTTTTTTGACCGGTCTTTTTGACTTTCAACGGTGAAATTTATAGGCTCAGCGTGCCGACAATTTACCAGCACGTTTTTCACAAAGTCGGTGTGAAGCGGCTTTGAAATCGGTCCGAAAGTGAATGAATGACACAGATGCAATCAGAGACGTTCAAAAAACTCGCCAAAAGTCTTCTGCCACAAGCAGGTCACACTGAAAAAATGTCCGAACTTGTGTCCTGTGGCGTGTCCCACGTCGTGTCCTGTGCCGAAAATAGAATTTTTTTACTTTAACTCATTTCGACAGGACAAGACACGGCTCGGGACACGTCATCGGACATATGAGTTCGGACATTTTTTAGGTGATGACTGCATAATCTCTGCACATGTGCCTGTGTGTTTGCGGTTGTTTGTGACTGTGGGTGCAAAGGTGATTCGAGAATACATCCCCGTTCTACGGACCAGAAGAGTTTCCACCGTGTGCGCCCAACTGCAGCACCAGGTTTGCTGAGCTAGGCACTTTGCTGAAGCGCGTTCTGTTGTTGTGATGGATTTTCTCAGGCTGGATCGTACAGTTGCTTTCTTTTGATTTGCTTCCAAAGAAAATTGTGGATCGGAAAAGCGAAATAAAACGCAAACCGAAACGGAGTATCTTAAATCGAATCGAATAAAACCACAAAAGAAGACGAGTTCCATTCTAAAAAGCGTATATTGCACGAACCAATGGTGCAGACGCGCTCAAACTGCGCGAGTGAGCGCGCGAATTCGCCGGCGCTGGTGTGTGCCCGCCGTCGGCAGCGCACCACGACCGCACTGTCCGAAGCGGCAGAATTTTTCTCGTCTTCATCGGTGCCGTCGAACTTTGGCGGCTGTTGCCCGCCGTTGCTTGACGACGCACCGCCGCAGCAGGCGCTCAGTTCGCACGTGCACTGCAACACGCGTACAGGGTGTTTCGTTCAAGCTGTCACTGTGTGTGCTTTTTTTTCGCAACATACAGAGCTCGCGCAGCTTTAAATTACAGTAAGAACAACGAATATATCGGGCTTGGTTGAAATCGAAATCGACTCATTTGTGGCCATATATGTTTTCTTGCAACTCCCCCGATTCCGTTCGTTATTCTCCACGCGAGCTCGGTAATCTGCTAAAAGAAGATGACAGGTTTAAAGAAACACACTCCACGTGATTTATGATGGCGTTCTTGGATTGACCGACACTTTACAATAAGCATTATGTTGCTGGAACTGAGTCCGCTGCTAAACGAATAGACAGTACATTACTGAGAAACCCGTCACCAATGAACAGAGCTAGAACCAATTTGACGGGTCTTCAGCTTTAGTAGTTTGGGTGTGTTTTTTTCAGCGGTTTTTTCACGCGAAAACTTTCATATGATCTTGAGTCAGCAAGATAACAGAATAATTTAGTCTCATTTGTTTATCCTTGTTGAATGCCCGTGAAAGAACTGAAACAGTCTTTGTGTCAAAATAGGGTTTCTGGTATTTTGATCAAAAAGAACACTGGACTGAACTGAAACTACAGTTTGCAGAAATTTTATTAAAAAAGTGAAAATGGTTGGTATACCGGTGGTCGTGCGGATGTTGGGGGTGGCACGGATTTCGATTCCTTCGCAAACAACCGTCCTTTCAGGCGCATCAGCGTAGCGGCGGCCATGAATTTTTTTCAGTTTTGATTCAAATATGAAGCAAAAGTTCAGTTGTACTGGCGTTATACTTTGTTCACTCGTTTACATTCGAACGCTGCAAAAGTTTGCAAATGGACTGTTTTAGTTGCACACGGCTTTTGTTTAGAAACGTGTGAGTCAATTTTAGGCGGCGAAAATGGCAACATAGCAGAACGCGCACGTTCGTAAATCGAATTTGCAATTTAGCGCGCGCCATACGCAACCGATAAAAGTTTGCCAATTTTGGGAGATACAGAGAGGACAGAAAACAGAGCGAAAGCGAACGACAAGCGATTTGATGCTGGGATCTGGCGTGCAAGCTCGACGCTGATGTGGGCTAATTGTGTGCTCTGCTTCAGCTTTTCAGCAACCATCTGAGACAAACACAGCTTTTTTGCTGCTTCTGAAAAAGTAAATGATTGCTTGTATTGACGTGCGGCCACTTAAATAAACGTGCAAATTTTGAAGTGCAGAATGCAAGTTCAATTTGATGACTTCTAAATGAGCTCCGACGCCAATCCCAGTTTGTACAAAAGATCAATTACACTCGGGGGAGTGAGCTAAGCTAACTTTTTTGAAACTGCATTGAAAGTGAAACCGCTATGATGAAATGTAACATGACAACGTGACGGAGCTGGTGCTCTAAAGCGTCGCAATGCTAAACGGTTGTCGCTAAAAGTCTGCGAAACAGGTCATTTGAAAACGCCATTTACTCTGATACAGCTGTTACGGCGAATAATGGAACCAAATCCGTCCGGCGTCCGCAGCATGATCGTATTCATTATTCTGCCCTAAACTGCGACATTTTCAAAGAGAGAAAGGAAAAGGAAATGGATTGGTCTCTTGCTTTTTTGGCATAAAACCAGAGGCTTTGATCTGCCGGTGATAAAATGGCAACTTATATGCAATACTGCAAATAACATTGTATACACTGCAATTTGTTATCAAATATAATAATTTTAGCTAATGATGGGTGATTGCTTTTTAATAGGTGGGTGGGTCACATTACCGAAATTTTTTTAGCTTGTCGCTACTCAGCGCGTGTTGAAACTCCACTAACTTCTTGCATGAATTTTCAATGTGAAAAATTGCAGAATTATACAACTTCTGCAATTCATAACTCATTCAGGAAACAACTTGAAAAATATTCTAGATTTCCATAAATTCAGAATTCAGACAATCGTTCAACTGACGTGAAAATCAAACACAGAAAGTTTTTTGACCTCTGTTACACTAAAAAGGATTGTTAAACAAATACAAATTTGTAGTGTTTTTTGTCGAGCAACTTTTCTCAGCGAATGCAAAACAAATCAGTATGACAAAAGCGAAAAACAAAAGAGAAAAATCCAGAAAAACAATGCATGGAGAGCCATAAAAACAACCATATCATAAATCATAAATCATAGCATACAATACAGTCGAACTCTGAATTATAGACAATCAGCTAATTGGTCGGTTGGTGATCACGTTCTCATCAGCATTCTTTCTGCATGCAGGCGGAGGCGGAGTCTGTTCTACACGGCAAGCATGCATCACGTGATCACCAACCTAGCAGCAAATTGCATAAAATTTAGAGTTCCACTGTAATCACCCCAAAAAACTGTGATCATTTATCCTGACTCCCATAGAGAATAGCAAAAACCACTTGAAGAAAAAAGAAGCCAGCACATGACAAAAAAGGCAAACGGAATCAAAGAATACGAGAATAGGAGCTATGTATATTCAAACATAAAAAGAGAGAATAAAACGATAATAACGTAGAACACGCACCAGCAGACCAGCTGACAAGCAATGATGCGTCGCACAGCCATGTGGAGTGTGTTACAGGGTGCTCCGAACGTAGGGATACAAAATGCTTGGTTTGTTTATCCCTTCTGTGAAAAGTCTGAGTAGTTTTTACCGCATGCCACTCTGTAACTGGCAACAAACACTTGCACAAGCAACGTTTTGTGTATTGTTTCGTGGTTGTTTGAAAGTGCGCCTTATCAAAAATGCATGATGGAACCAAAAAAATACATGATGCAACATAAGCCGGCACTGACTGGCATTGAAAGAAAAAATGCAGCAAAATTCTCGCGCTTCCAGAGGGGTGAGAAATCCCAAGTTTCCGCAAGAAATGTTTTTTTGTTTTCCATGTGAGATGTGCAATGATAGTTAATGTCTTGTTCAAAAACAACGCGCTGATTGGCTGTGTCACGCGTTTTAATTTGCGTCACGCGAACTAAACTACATACCGTGCACTGTGGTGTGCCTCCAAATCAGTTGTTTGCATTCAATCCCGGAAAACAGTTTACGGTACCTTATGAGGAAAATAAATAAGTTTCAGAGAGCGCAAGAACTTGCATAGCGAACCGAACAGAATAATGGCCTGACGGGCAAAAAACGTGCCGCTAAAATTGAGATGACATCAAGGGAGGGACAACCGCAAATTTATTACTTTTTCCCGGAAAGCTAAATGGTCGTCAAGGAACAAAAGAGCTGCACGTACACACTGCAACGTTGAATTTATTTATACCCAAGCTGCTAGTTCTGAAGAAAATATGAGGCGAAAGCGCGAGCGCTTTTTCCTGACGTCGGTTATCTAAAATTGATTTTAATTGTTTGTTAAAATACAATACACTTCATGGTCAAAATTCAATTCAGGGTGACACAGTTCATCCATCTCCGGTTCCATCCATTGATCTAAATTCAGCCACTTCACGCAAATTTTACACCATCATGTCTCATGTGGATTCTCAATCAGCAGGAAAAAGCCGGAAATGAAATGCAGATTTTTTGCAATCAAAAAAAAAGTCGGATTGTTACTGTTGAGATATTGAGTAAACAAACGATGAAGAGACAGAAACGCGTATAAAATTACAATTATTTTACGAGAGAGCACTGTTGTAATGCAAATAGCTGATTGATGGATTTAATTTTCTGGCTCACTGATTGGTTGAATACAAATGGGGCAACCAATCAGCGCCGCAGAAGCGATTTTAGAAATTTCCATCTTCAGGCTTCTTGTTGTCAAAGTCCGAATGCTTATTTTTAGAAAACAAACCTGTCGAGCGAGGCTTTTTTTATTCTGAGACAGTTTTGTGTTTCGCTCCGAGAAGCCGCTCAGCAAGCGCATTAGCAAATCGGTTTGCGAATGTTTTTTGGGGGCACCGGACACGGTAACAAGAATAAGTAATGCGAAATTGCGAATTTATATTACGAGCACACAAGGAAAGAACTGTCGCTTCCTAGAAGTTGCGTGGAGCTGCGCTTTTGGTCACCGAAAAAAACGACGATCTTAAAAGTTTTGATTGTCTTTCTATTTTGGTTTGGACTTTGTGAGGTGACCAAAAATGTCTAAGGATGCAGAAAATTGATATATTTCCATGGGTTGATTGAGAAACCGGCTTGTTACGGTATGTTTCTTCAAAACTGTCATCTATTTTAGCAGAATTCAGAGCCTATGAACACAGAAGGAACGGGATCGGGTATTATCTTTCATTTTGGTCCCGGTTCTCTATGCCTTTGCACACAGGGATAGGAAAAACGTTTCAAGAATCCGCGGGAATTCAAAATTGGGTTACGGTAGCTGACGAAAGACGTCGGATGACGTCATGCGTCTGGTTTGGTGTCCGGCTTTTCCCCAACGCGTGAAACTTTTGTGCACGCGGTCTTCCTGTAACGATAATAGGAACAAAAATAATTCTGCTACAAACAGGGTTTTTAACTTTGTCAATCGCTATACATATTCATTCTTCTTTAATTCAAAGTTTCGCGTGCTCTGTATTTTGCGAAAGAATCTGACAGGCTCGAAGAAACAGTGTACTTCAGCTTCAGGTCATACTATGAAAAAAATTGTTGGCCTGCAAAAGCTCATATTGAGGAGCGTTTGCTCACGTAAAGTAAAACGATTTTGAAAAAAACAGCCAACTTTGAATAAAGCAAGTCCTGTGCGGCCTTGACGCGTCTCTCACAAGGATGAGAAAAATTTTTCCATACCGAAACAAACACGAAAACTGCCGAAATCAAGAGACGGGCTCGTGTTTTACTTTTTGCGCATGCTGCTGCGCCTGTTTGATCGCGTGTAATGGGGGAGTGTTTATTCTTCGATGATGTTTTACTGTGTTTAAAAATTTTAAAACTACATCAAACGTGGCCTGCTGGAAAGCTGTGATCAGATCATCGTTGTCAGCGTAACAAGACGAATATTTTTCGAACATGAAGGTCTCTTTATAGTCTCATGCAGTCTACGTATGCAAATGAATCAGCCCACTTTGAAATTTTGTGGCCATTTAATTGAATAAATTTACATGCACAAACTATGTTAGCTTTGTTTAGTGCCTGCTTGCTGATTGGTAGCTTCATATTGGTGTGGCCAGTCAGTACCACCGAACGTTCAAAGTGGTTGGTTGTGGTCGGTAACAAAATGCGCGCTTCGAAATTTCTATATTAGTGAAACCAGTAATGTTCAACCAGTTCCATGAGTAATCCTATCAATAAACAAGCAACAGAACCGCTGAAATAATGCAAATTACACTTCAAAAGTAGACATGCAAATGACATGGGTTCGTTCATTAGTAAGCGTTCGAAAATGGAAGATAGAACGAAAACGAAATTAACAGAGTAACTGTTGTTCATTATGAATTCGCTTTTAAACAGAATGCAAATGTTTCAACCTAATTTACACAGAAACCTTTACAAGAGATCTGTACTTGTGAAAAAAGAAGCAGTTTGAAAAAGAAGTTTTGATGGCATTTTGCAATAATAGTGCAACGAGAACAATTTTTTTCGATTTGGACCTGATTGGGCTAATTATAGACCGTAATAATCAAAACCAACATGACTTCATTGAGCTGTTTTCATGTCAGCTACAGTATTTCAATCATACCATACCTAGTTTCAGCCGATTTGGTTATCATATGATATGAAAACCATCCAAATGGCTACTGTGACAATGACGACATCGCTCTGGTTTTTGAAAAACTGATTCGTTTCACCATCACTGTGGATCAATCATCGAACTAGACTTTTCAAGGTTTTGAATATTATTGGAGATGATATTCAAAAAACCAAACTCACAAGACCGACGCAACAACATTTTTAATGGGGCGGGGGTGTTAGAAGTTTGTGGTTTGTGAGATTTGCATTTTTTCGTTTCTCTACAATCGTCCGCACATTTTAAACGAATGCAATTACGCTGGCTTGATGCTTTTATTCAAACTGCGAAGCAAACGTAGTACGACAAAAGCCCAATAAATCGCAAAGTGCCATTGGCAACAAAAACATAAAACTGAAGACTCTGGATATGGTTTTGCCTTTTTTCACTTCCGTGTTGAAGGTCCGCCCTCACCTCTTGTCGTAAACACTGTAATGAAATAAAAAAAAGTTTTTTATTTTTCAGATTGCTTGTTGATGCGGGAAATTGCTTTTTAGCGCGGGCCTTAATCAAAAAGTATTTTAATTGCAAAGTACAGAGACCGCGTTTCATGAACAAAACACACCAGACACCAGACCCATTTGTTCGGTGTGTGAGTTGAATTTTTTGGCTTCATTTTTGTCTGTTTTGGGGTTCAACGACTCAATGCGTTTCCGGAATCCGGATATTTACACAAAGAAAACCAGTTTCATGTTTGATGTGCCGAATTCAACGTCATCTGAGTTCACGGACGCATCTCAAGCGGATCCATGGTCACTGCATCGATTTTGAATTGCCGTGGTGAGCATAAAACTGATTTCTTGTCGATGCGTGCATTGCGTCGCAGAACCAGAAAAAATATAAATTAAATGCGGTTAAAATTTAAAGATCGGTTCCTGACGTGCACACACTATTGTGCGTACACAAAAAAACATCATTTCTGTTGTTGTGAGAAAAAAAACAAAATAGTCCATATACGAGCTATGGTAGCTGAATGAAGTCACGTCTTCAAAGATATATGAGTGTCACAGTAAATTAAAAAAAGCAAATGGTAGAAAATTGCCGACATTTCTCAAAAAGCCATCGGAAAAGCGGCGTCATTTATAAATTCATTCATGAAAAATAGCGAAAAGCACCGCGCGCGTACCGACCACCAAAATCGACAGCGCACATGAGGAATATGACGAAGTGGGTGGGTGGGTGGGATGACAGCGGAACTGAACAGAGACGATTTTTTTTATTTTCGAATATATAAATGTATATATAAACAAGAATAATCGAAAAAATAAGTGTTCTGTTGCGTGAAATGTCAACAAGAATACTGTGTACATGTACGTGCATTTACCGTAAAGTCTTGCATATAAGGTTCCTCCCACTTATAAGACCCCCACCCAAAAGTAGGCGGAGTGTCACACGGCGGGAAACCAAAAAATTCAAAATTTTGACATGGTGGAAATCCTACCCCGTTTATAAGGCCCGGAATTCCTAATGTTCGCTTTATAAGACCTCCTCCCACTTATAAGGCTGTCACACGAAATTCCACTTTTTTCAGAAATTTTTGATTTTCAAATTTATATAAGGAGACCTTATATGCAAGACTTTACGGTACTCGTTTGAGAAGCGCATAGCCACGGACGCCAAATATACACTGAACTGAACGTGTATGTGTGTAACAACAAGATCATTCAAATCATTTTTAGCCGAAGAAAAACACGGACGGGCGTCAAAAATTCTCGCTGGTCCGTGACAGTTTCGCAAATAAAAAATGCTCTTTCACTCATTTATTTCACTTCACTGTGACATTACGTACCCGCATAACAAGTGTATGCTGCTTCAATATGCTGCTTCAAAAGTCCAGGCTGCACATAAAAACTGGAAGCAAAAAAAATTGCTGCTACGACAATACTTCATCATATCTCAAGTTATGTATCTAGCCTAAACGTTACTACCGTATTACCCCCAATAAACCCCCATGGGGGATTAATACGTCAGCGACTTTTAGGGGTGGGGGTTTATTGGTGGGGGGGGATTATTGGTGGGGGGGGGGGGTGTATTTACAAAAAAACTTCTTGGGGTGGGGGTTTGTTGAAAAATGGCAAAAATACATTGCATGGCAGGCAAGAAAGTCGCAGAAACTTCTACTCTACATAGAAATTTCCTTTTATAACAGCCTTTTGTAATGAAATTACTATTAACTAACCCATTTGGGGCCTTTGGTAGCACAATTTCATCATTTTCACTGCAACCAGCCACTAAATTCGCTGGGTATGTGTTTCAAACAGGTCTCCAATAATCCCCCATGGGGGATTATTTGTGGGGGGGATTATTCGGAAACTGGTCGGGGGGTGGGGGTTTATTGGTGGGGGGGATTAATGGTGGGGGGTTTAATGGGGGTAATACGGTACCAGCTAAATGCACAACGAAAGAGCGAAAGTGAAACAAGCATCAAAGTGTGTCGACTTTTTTTAACGTCCGCTACACACTTTGTTGGTGCCCGTGGTTTTTCGTTCATCTATCTATAATACTAAGATAGTAACTGTGTATGTAAGTAAGTCAGGTCCGTTCCGCTACGTTGATTGGCTATTAAAATTTACAAGTTTGAGCCAATTTTGCTATTTAAGTCATCATCAGCTGAATACTCATACTCCATTTTCTAATGACAATGCAAAGTTCAAATCGTCATTCCACATGACGTTAGTCATCATGATGCCTTTTGCTCAAGAGCGACAACAAACAAGCGAGACAATCGTAAGAATTGCAAGGACTCCATTGTAGACGATGGAGTTTTTTTCACAAAAAACGAGTTTTTAAAACAATCGCTTGCAAGTTGATCGCTCTTTTTACAAGGTAGACTTTTTATAAAGCCGGTGTTTACAACGAGTATTTAGAAAATCGTTGCTTTTTCCTTCATTTGTTTTTATCATAGAAAATGCGTCACTTAGGATAGAAAAGCCACATAACAAAACAAAAGCGACCGTTTTACACAATGGGTACTCAGAAACGTGTTGCTTTTTGTTGCACTCAATCAAAAAGAACTGGCTTAGGTTAGGGTAAGCGGGGAAAAGAAGTAAACATTAAAAATGGGAGCTTTAAGTGCTACGGGTGTTCAGTAAAATGTAGAAAATTGTTGCTTTTTCCTTCATTTGTTTTTTTAATCATAGAAAATGCATCACTTAGGATAGAAAAGCTACATAACAAAACAAAAGCGACCGTTTTACACAATGGGTACTCAGAAACGTGTTGCTTTTTGTTGCACTCGATCAAAAAGAACTGGCTTAGGTTAGAGTAAGCGGGGAAAAGAAGTAAACATTCAAAACAAAAGCGGGAGCTTTGCTACGGATATTCAGTAAAATGTTGCTGTTTTGTCATTTCCATTCTATCAAAAATCCTTGGCTAAGGTTAGGGTTGAAAATAAGAGCAGTAAACATACCACACAAAAGTGGCTGTTTTGCAGCGAATATTCAGAAAAGTTTTGCATTTTTCGTCATTTAAACTTTAAAAGGCTTGGCTTAGGTGAGCTTTGCTACGGGTATTCAGTAAAATGTTGCTGTTTTGTCATTTCCATTCTATCAAAAATCCTTGGCTAAGGTTAGGGTTAAAGGTAAGAGTAGTAAACATACCACACAAAAGTGGCCGTTTTGCAGCGAATATTCAGAAATTTTTTGCATTTTTCGTCATTTAAACTTTAAAAACCTTAGCTTAGGTTAGAGTAAGCGGGAAAAAGAAGCAACTTATCAAAACGAAAGTTGGCGTTTCGCAACAATTGTTCAGAAGTGTTGCCTTTTTGACATTTACACTCTAAAAGGCCTGGCTTAGGTTAGGGTAAGCGGGTAAAAAACCATTACCAAGTCAAAAGCGGGTGCTTTCCAATGGGTATTTAGAACAGTGTTGCCTATTCAGAAATGACAGCTGCCTGAAGCAGATTGCTTTTCTTAAACCTGTATTTTAAACTGGAACAAAAACTTAAACCGGTATCAGTTAATTGTTGTTAACCAAACGACATTGTTTTTTTTATAATTTTTTTAACAGGAATGGCGATTGAACAACATGTGACGACATTGAAAAGCTAACCAAACAAGATTAATTTTAAAACTTTAAGCGGGAATGGCTGTTAATTGATGCTGATCAGAGGAGATTGTTTTTTTGATACTTTAAACGGGAAGGACAGTGGAATGCAACTGATTAGAAAAGAATGAAAGGACAAATAAGCGACATTGAAAAGCTAATAAATGCGAGAATTGATTTTGATACTTTAATAGGGAATGGCAGTTGTTTGTTGCTGATTAAAAAGGTTGTGGATTTTGAGTCCGCGTCGTGGGCAAGGTCAAAAGGGGAAAACCAACTCAAAAATAATAGTTGTATTTATCAGCTAACCGTGCCGTAGGCACGGGTCAATTTGCTATAGATATTAGATATCTATAATACTAAGATAGTAACTGTGTATGTAAGTCAGGTCAGGTCAGGTCCGTTCCGCAACGTTGATTGGCTATTAAAATTTACAAGTTTGAGCCAATTTTGCTATTTAAGTCATCATCAGCTGAATACTCATACTCCATTTTCTAATGACCTTTAGTTATCATGATGCCTTTTGCTTAAGAGCGACAACCAACAAGCGAGACAATCGTAAGAATTGCAAAGACTCCATTGTAGACGATTGAGTGTTTTTCACAAAAAACGAGTTTTTTTGTTGCACTCGATCAAAAAGAACTGGCTTAGGTTAGGGTAAGCGGGGAAAAGAAGTAAACATTCGAAACAAAAGCGGGAGCTTTGCTACGGGTACTCAGTAAAATGTAGAAAATCGTTGCTTTTTTCATTTGTTTTTTTATCACAGAAAATGCGTCACTTACGATAGAAAAGCTACATAGGAAGACAAAAACGACCGTTTTACACAATGGGCACTCAGAAACGTGTTGCTTTTTGTTGCACTCGATCAAAAAGAACTGGCTTAGGTTAGGGTAAGCGGGGAAAAGAAGTAAACATTCAAAACAAAAGCGGGAGCTTTGCTACGGGTATTCAGTAAAATGTAGAACATCGTTGCTTTTTCTTTCATTTTTTTATCATAGAAAATGCGTCACTTCGGATAGAAAAGCTACATAACAAAACAAAAGCGACCGTTTTAGACAATGGATACTCAGAAACGTGTTGCTTTTTATTGCACTCAATCAAAAAGAACTGGCTTAGGTTAGGGTAAGCGGGGAAAAGAAGTAAACATTCAAAACAAAAGCGGGAGCTTTGCTACGCTACGGATATTCAGTAAAATGTTGCTGTTTTGTCATTTCCATTCTATCAAAAATCCTTGGCTAAGGTTAGGGTAAAAAGTAAGAGAAGTAAACATACCACACAAAAGTGGCCGTTTTGCAGCGAATATTCAGAAAAGTTTTGCATTTTTTCGTCATTTAAACTTTAAAAGGCTTGGCTTAGGTGAGCTTTGCTACAGGTATCCAGTAAAATGTTGCTGTTTTGTCATTTCCATTCTATCAAAAATCCTTGCCTAAGGTTAGGGTTAAAGGTAAGAGTAGTAAACATACCACACAAAAGTGGCCGTTTTGCAGCGAATATTCAGAAAAGTTTTGCATTTTTTGTCATTTAAACTTTAAAAGGCTTGGCTTAGGTTAGAGTAAGCGGGAAAAGAAGCAACTTATCAAGACGAAAGTTGGCGTTTTGCAACAATTGTTCAGAAGTGTTGCCTTTTTGACATTTACACTCTAAAAGGCCTGGCTTAGGTTAGGGTAAGCGGGAAAAAACCATTACCAAGTCAAAAGCGGGCGCTTTCCAATGGGTATTTAGAAAAGTATTGCCTATTCAGAAATGACAGCTGACTGAAGCAGATTACTTTTCTTAAACCCGTATCTTAAACTGAAACAAAAACTTAAACCGGTATCAGTTAATTGTTGCTAATCAAACGACATTTTTTTGAACAGGAATGGCGATTGAACGATATTTGACGACATTGAAAAGCTAACCAAACAAGATTTATTTCTGAAACTTTGAGCGGGAACGGCTGTTAATTGTTGCTGATCAAAGGAGATTTTTTTTGATATTTTAAACGGGAAGGACAGTGGAATGCAGCTGATTAACAAAGAATGAAAGGACAAATAAGCGACATTGAAAAGCTAATAAATGCGTGAATTGATTTTGATACTTTAATAGGGAATGGCAGTTGTTTGTTGCTGATTAAAAAAGATTGTTTTTCATATTTTGAATGACAGTGCAGTTTTGATTGTTAGATATCTGTTATTTCTTATGTGTCGCTTTGATTGATGCTGAAACAGCGAATACCAAACCACACAGTAATCAGTGTTATGGTGAGTAAATCAGGTTACGATTGAATCGACAGCAATAAAATCAGCAAAAGCATGTTGCTTGACAAAAAACACGGCTTAAACAACAAAAAAATGCTGTGATTTAAAAAAAAGTAAAAGCATCGACGGATTGCTTCAAAAGTGAGCGATCATTTCTATGGTAAATCAACAACAGTCGGTTAAAGCAGCTCAAAATCAAAATGCAATGCATTTTGAGTCCGCGTCGTGGGCAAGGTCAAAAGGGAAAACCAACTCAAAAATAATAGTTGTATTTATCAGCTAACCGTGCCGTAGGCACGGGTCAATTTGCTAGTTAATATCCCAATCCTTCTTTTATCACCACATACTCATACTCCTTCTATTACACCAAAATTAAATCTCATCCCCATCTTATCATCATATGCCTTTTGCTCAAGAGCGACAACCAACAAGCGAGACAATCGTAAGAATTGCAAGGACTCCATTGTAAACGATGGAGTTTTTTTACAAAAAACGAGTTTTTAAAACAATCGCTTGCAAGTTAATCGCTCTTTTCACAAGGTAGACTTTTTATAAAGCCGGTGTTTACAACGAGTATTTAGAAAATCATTGCTTTTTCCTTCATTTGTTTTTTATCATAGAAAATGCGTCACTTAGGATAGAAAAGCTACATAACAAAACAAAAGCGACCGTTTTACACAATGGGTACTCAGAAACGTGTTGCTTTTTGTTGCACTCGATCAATAAGAACTGGCTTAGGTTAGGTAAGCGGGAAAAAGAAGTAAACATTCAAAACAAAAGCGGGAGCTTTGCTACGGGTATTCAGTAAAATGTAGAAAATCGTTGCTTTTTCCTTCATTTGTTTTTTATCATAGAAAACGCGTCACTTAGGATAGAAAAGCTACATAATAAAAACAAGAGCGACCGTTTTCCACAATGGGTACTCAGAAACGTGTTGCTTTTTGTTGCACTCGATCAAAAAGAACTGGCTTAGGTTAGGATAAGCAGGGAAAAGAAGTAAACATTCAAAACAAAAGCGGGAGCTTTGCTACGGGTATTCAGTAAAATATTGCTGTTTTGTCATTTCCATTCTATCAAAAATCCTTGGCTAAGGTGAGAGTTAAAGTAAGAGTAGTAAACATACCACACAAAAGTGGCCGTTTTGCAGCGAATATTCAGAAAAGTTTTGCATTTTTCGTCATTTAAACTTTAAAAGGCTTGGCTTAGGTGAGCTTTGCTACGGGTATTCAGTAAAATGTTGCTGTTTTGTCATTTCCATTCTATCAAAAATCCTTGGCTAACGTTAGGGTTAAAGGTAAGAGTAGTAAACATACCACACAAAACTGGCCGTTTTGCAGCGAATATTCTGAAAAGTTTGCATTTTTCGTCATTTAAACTTTAAAAGGCTTGGCTTAGGTTAGAGTAACCGGGAAAAAAGCAACTTATCAAGACGAAAGTTGGCATTTTGCAACAATTGTTCAGAAGTGTTGCCTTTTTGACATTTACACTCTAAAAGGCCTGGCTTAGGTTAGGGTAAGCGATCACTTCTATGGTAAATCAACAACAGTCGGTTAAAGCAGCTCAAAATCAAAATGCAATGCATTTTGAGTCTGCGTCGTAGACAAGGTCAAAAGGGAAAACCAACTCAAAAATAATAGTTGTATTTATCAGCTAACCGTGCCGTAGGCACGGGTCAATTTGCTAGTTATTCACAAAGAAATTTTGACACAATCTTCGAGTTCAAATGAACGCACAAGAAACAAAACTTTGTTAACAAAGTGAGCGAACAAATCACTCTGGAAAAACTTTAAATTGTTGCGACCTAGTGACTGACAGAGAATTGAGATTTGAGAAAAAGAAGAAGAAAAAATTGAAGATATACATGGGTGTGGAAGCGAAACAACTGCTTTTGCTTTGATTATAGCCGACGATGGAAACCACTGTTTTCACGCTCATTTACCTGGATTTTATGGCTTTTGAAAAAGTGGTGCAGATGACGCAACATGCAACCAATCTGTGACAACCGCAGCATTTGCGCGCTGTTTTTTACGTTTTTGCAGCCGCTGCTGTGCTGTTATGAAGACAATAAACGTTGACATATCGTTTTGGCAGTGATTTATTTCGCGCTGCGCGCTTTTGTCTCGATTGTGTGTTTGTGAAAATTTGTGAGAAAATCTATTGCGAAAGATGAGCAATAAAATAAAGGTCTGCGAATTGTGGACTGAAAAAGGTCAACACAACGGAAACTTTTTTGCTGACTCACTTCCGTTTCGTTGGAAAGTTGCTGACCCTTTCAATTGCGAAACTGAATTAAACCAGGCTTTCAGCACAATAAATGTCGTGTCAGAAACATTCGTTGTTCAAATGTAAAAAGTGAAAACACAAAGAAAAACTAACTGGTGGGAAAAACGAGACATGAACAGTAAGTATTCTTGGAACAAAAACGACACAAATAGATGAATTGGGTCAGAGTAGGAAGCAAGATATATGAAGAAGTCGTATATTATACCAGAATGTGCAGAAGTTTTTAATTAAAAACGGCAATAGTCTGAACTGAAGCATGTTTTCTTGTGAAAGAATGAATGAGTGGATGGATTACACATCATAATAATCTGAAACCTTCAGTAAAGAATGCCACGACTAATTTCATTTTCCCCAAAAAACTCTGACGTTGTTTTTGAAGGGCAACCCCGCGCTCGCGCAATGGGCAACGCATAGTTGTTCCAGAGCCGAGGGGTGGGGGGTAGGGTTGTTAAAAAAAACAAAAATCGTCATTTTTGTTTTTGTTTTTTTAAATTTTTTTTTTAATTTCAAAAATCAAAGTTGTGCTAAATCAATCAGGGAGTCCGAAGAACCACATATGATATGCAAGCGCCTCCCGAATGACTCCCATATGACGGAACTTTGCAGATTTTGTTTTGGTGACCTCAATTACCCCTTTTCCAAACCGTCACCATGCCTCTTCTTGTGTTTTGACCTCCAAAACGTCACTAATTGTCCCCAGCTAAACTAATGCTAAAGTGAAGACAAACATACCGCCTTGAAATTCGATCAATTCTTCTGATGGTGTCGCGACGACACGACACGAAGCAGCAAGCAACCAGACAACGTAGCGCTTGCAAACGGAGCAGCGAGCACAATCGGACGCTCTGCGAGGCGAATCGTCACCTTATCTGCATCGGAAATGGTAGGCCAAGCTTTGGGACGCTCAAAAACTTCATCGCAGATGTTGTCGTAGCCTAAAATCAGTCGGTAAAACGGCCCAAAATCGACTGCTAAAGGTTTTACGAGGTATAATCAAAGAAAATTTTTGTTGAACTTTCGAAAAATTTTGCCAAATTTTGTAGCTGGAGCAAATTTTTTAGACAGAGAGCTAGAAAATTTGGGGGGGGGGCAGTAGCGAAAGCGGGACCTCGGGTGAGGGGGGGGTGTTTGCCTAATTTTAGAGGGGGGGGGGGGTCAGGTGCCTTCTCGGTGAGGGGGGGGGGTGCACGGGCAGCAAATTTTCCTGAGGGGGGGTGCACTGGCAGAAAAATTTCGTGAGGGGGGGGGGTGCACGGGATCGCACGGGTAATACCAAATTTTTGCCTTAGAAAAACACAGAAATTCTTGTAAAATACAGAATATTTTGTGCAAACAAGCTGCTTGTTTGGTCAGAAACAACAAAATCTATGCAGGGACAGACACAAACGTCAAGAAAAATGCAAAAATTACGGTATTTTTGGAAAAAATTGAGATAAGATTGACCAGTACCGTGGGCCCAAACAAATTTTCGAAGGGGGGGGGTATGGTGCCGTGGGGGGGGGGGTGCCGACCAAAAAGTGAGGGGGGGGGGTCCAACCTATGGTAACGTGGGACCCCCCCCCCCCAGGCGGGCCCATGGGGGGGGTGCATTTTTTCAAAATTTTCTGTGGGGAGGCCCCCCCCCCCCCCCCCCACCCCCCCATGAAATTTTTTCGCTTAAATTTTAAAGGAAAAACGCTAAATTTAGCTGCAAAATCTTTGAAATTACAATGAAGATGGTCAAGGCTGTAGGTCGATCCGGTACCGGTCGATCCGGTACGGTCGATCCGGTACCGGTCGATCCGGTACCGGTCGATCCGGTACCTGGCAATTTTCTAGGGCGGTCGATCCGGTACCGGTCGATCCGGTACTCGGTCGATCCGGTACCAATTGAAATTTTCAGCTGTTTTACGGGTTTTTAGCGTTCAATTCGTTGTGTTTTCGATTTTTCTTTGGTTTCGGTGATTGCGAAACATTTATGCAGCACGGAAAGACATGAAACCGAACACGATTGTTGGACGACGACGACTTGCGACACTTTGTTGGTTTTGGTAATCGTAATCTGATTCTGAAAAAAGCAAAACAAGTGTACCATATGTTTTTTTTATTTTCTGAACCATTTTCCAGAAGAATAAAGCTCTAAGACGGTGAAAATTTGCAAAATTATCAGCTCAGCAAGAAAAGGAGAACAAAATAAAAATATGAAGACTGATTCGGTTCTTTTTTGGAGTTGAGGAAAAATGTCTGTTGTTTTTATTTTCATATTTCCAGCGAAAAAACCTGCGGTAAAATGTTTCAGACATCAAATAAAATGAGAGAAACGAAGAAAAATGGAAAACAAATCAGAAACAAATTGAATTGAATGCTAAAACAGCTGAAAATTTCAATTGGTACCGGATCGACCGAGTACCGGATCGACCGGTACCGGATCGACCGCCCTAGAAAATTGCCAGGTACCGGATCGACCGGTACCGGATCGACCGGTACCGGATCGACCGTACCGGATCGACCGGTACCGGATCGACCGCATGCCGAATTGAACGCTAAAAACCCGTAAAACAGCTGAAAATTTCAATTGGTACCGGATCGACCGAGTACCGGATCGACCTGGTACCGGATCGACCGCCCTAGAAAATTGCCAGGTACCGGATCGACCCGACCGGTACCGGATCGACCGGCACCGGATCGACCGTACCGGATCGACCGGTACCGGATCGACCTACAGCCATGGTCGCTAAGTTATCATAGATTCAGCTTATATTATAGACTTTATAGACAAAAAATCATGATTTTCGAAAAAAAATTTAGGGTGTGCAGAAAATTTTGGGGGGGGGTCTCCGCCAGACAAAATTTCATGGGGGGTGTGGGGGGGGGGGGGGGGGGGCCATATTTTCGAGGGGGGGGGGGTCCGATGGGGGGGGCCGGTTTTAGGGGGGGGTGGCACGGTGCCCCCCCCACCCCCCCCACCCGACGGTCTCTGGTGCTCTGGGGGGGGGTGTACCCCCCCCCACCCCCCCGCCCACGGTACTGAGATTGACCGGCTAGCCGATTGACCACCGTGAGGGGGGGGGGGTGCGATCCCGTGTTTTCTCGCGGAGGGGGGTGGGGGGGAGTCTAGTACCCGTGTCGAGGTAAAGGGGGGGGGAGGGGGGGTACACGGGTATCTGCCCGTGCACGGGCAGGATTTTCGGCTGAGGGGGGGGGGGGTGGACCCCCCCCCCCCCCACGCCCCCCCCCCGCACTTTTGCTACTGGGGGGGGGGCCATGTGACTTTGGGGGACCGGTCCAAATTTTGAATTTTAGTAGATAAGACAGCTAAAACGCTAAAAAGCTATAAAAACAACAAAATAATATTAACTTTTAAGTATGTTAAAAATGTTTAATATGTTAAAAATCAAGTATGAATGCGTATTTTACTTAAAATTAGCAAAATTTTAACGAATTTCGAGCAAAAATGGTCAATTTTGGTCATAAAAATTGATTCATTTTATATCTTCGAAAACAAAACTTTTCAGATAGATAGAAAATTTTTTAGATAGATAATAGCTGAGCCGAAAAAAACCTCTCTGATAGAGATAGATTCAATTTTTTGGGGGAATAGAACAACTGTGGAGCAAAATCGACAAATCGGCAACAATCAAGAGTTGACAAGCAGGTTTCCTCCAATTTGAAGAGTAAAACCAAAGTAATTTACTGCTTTTTGGTCCATTAACCAGCTCATGAAACCAATTGCAGACGCTTCTGTCGGTATCTGGACTTTGCTCGTCGATCTTTGACCTGAAAGTAGAAATTGTCACAAAAATTCTGCCAAAAACAAAGGGCATTGATAAAACTACAGACCCGCACCCGACCCGACCCGATAAAAATTGTGTGATAAAACTACAGACCCGATGTCGGGTCGGGTGTAGACCAGAAAAGCGTTGATAAAACTACAGACCCGATGTTTTTGAAAAAGTGCTCAAAATTCGAAAAAAAATCAAAAAAATGAAATTGGCTCAAAATCGGCCTGAATAAACGTAATTGGCTGGAAAGAGGTTGCAAATATAAAAAATGTCTTTGTTTGGCGGGAAATTCAAATATTGAATCAAAACGCGTTTGGTCACTATCAGTTTTGTTTGCTTCACGCGGCTGATGTTACAAGTTCCATATATGAGGGTGTGGCTCTGCGAGTAACCAAAAATACACGGCATTTCTGGGCTCTTATTGGCTGCTCATGTTATCGATTTCCCAACGTGCATGAGCGTCGAATATCGAATCAGGATTTCCTGGATTTCACGCGTTCATTATTGTTGCTGCATGCGGCTGATGTTACACGTTTCGTATATGACAGAGTGTGGCTATGCGAGCAACACACGACATAGCGCTGTGCTGTGCAGGGCCTTTGCTGTGCAATGACTTATTTTCTTGAAAGCTCTTACTTCAACTTGCTTTCAAATAATAATTTTTTGTTTTCTGACATGGCAAAACCATAGCACATGGACATCACCGCACAAATCTCCCACAGTAAGAACGGGTGTTGTTGCTCGCATAGCCACACTCTGTCATATACGAAACGTGTAACATCAGCCGCATGCAGCAGCAATAGTGAATGCGTGAAATCCAGGAAATCCTGAGTTCTATATTCGACGCTCATGCACGTTGGGAAATCGATAACATGAGCAGCCAATAAGAGCTCAGAACTGCCGTGTATATTTGGTTACTCGCAGAGCCACACCCACATATATGGAACTTGTAACATCAGCCGCGTGAAGCAAACAAAACTGTGACCAGACACGTTTTGATTCAATATTTGAATTTCCCGCCATACAAACACAATTTTACATTTGTAACATGTTCCCAGCCAACTACGTTTATTTTGGCCGATTTTGGGCGGTTGGGCCAATTTATTTTTTTTGAATTTTTTTCGAATTTTGAGCACTTTTTCAAAAACATCGGGTCTGTAGTTTTATCAACGCTTTTCTGGTCTACACCCGACCCGACATCGGGTCTGTAGTTTTATCACACAATTTTTATCGGGTCGGGTCGGGTGCGGGTCTGTAGTTTTATCAATGCCCAAAAACAAAGTCCACGCAAAACTCTGGGTTGCCCTACAACCTTCAAATGTGGGAGAATGTCGAGTAACATTTTTGCAAAGGAAGCAGACAAATGCTAATCAAACTGAAAAAATAAGAAAGGGAAAGAAAAGAACGTTTGTTTTGAGCTTTTCGTTCAGTTTCTTGGTTCAACAGTTGAATTTGAATATCGAATTAAAATCTAAACAGTGAATGGAACGAAACGACGACGACATGTTCACTCGCAGTCAGATTTTTTGAGTTTTTGATCGGTTCTTCTTCGAATTGAATTTTTGATTGTTGAATTGAATTGAATTGAATGAATTGGTTGAAGAATTCAACAAAGCGGTTTGAAAACAGTGAGTGGAACAGCGATAACCTTTTTTCTGTTTATCCATTGACCAGTAAATGAGCGACGACGAGCTTGACGACGGTCGACCATGAGGAGTTCCGAGACGAGCTGGCTTCATCAGCATACATTTGACTTAATATGATTGATTGAATAATGAGCGTCAGATTGAGCAGTGCCTTGGTTATTGGATCCTGCCAATTCGACGCTCGTTTTTTCAGTCGTTAAAAATTCAAACATTAATTACTGTGAAAATCAACCGACACAACCGCACCGCAATTGGTGCAATCAACATTTCTGATCTGATTCTGAACTTTGAGAACCGCACTGAAATCGCACAACACTGCACAAGGACCATCCGGTAAGCTGCGTTTCAGAGTAAGAGTTATTCCAGACAAAAAATGGCATTCATCAGGCCAGGCGCCAGAGTCCAGTTTTGTAAAGCGTGGTCCAAGACAAAATAAATTGCCCCACACAAAATAAATGGCGGTACACAAAATGAATGGCCCTACACAAAGTAAATCGGAGGTTGTTTGCAATTAGTGGTAGTAGGTTCCTAATCTTAAACGTGATCCTAAACCTAAGTTAAGCCTTTTTGATAAGGTGAAATTGATCATTTTCACCTTATCAAAAAGGCTTGGCTTAGTTTCATTTTGTCTTGGACCATTTATTTTGTCTTGGGCCTAGGGGTGGGTCGGTATAAAAAACGTTTTTTTTTGGTATAAAAAACGGTGTAAAAAACGGTTTTTTATACCAGCGCCAAAAATGGCCAAAATAAATTACCGATATTTTACCGCGTAAATTTTGGTTTTTTTCCGGTTTTTTATACCGCCGAAGGACCCAAATTTCAATTTTTGAAATCACTCAAAATGCACTGTATTCCGCATATCCATTTCAATTTTCATTTTCGCCACTTCATAACTTGATGTTCCGGAGAACACAATTCACGCTCTTGGTATAAATAAAGCACCCTGAGACCCGTGTCAAGTGTTGCTGGCAACAGCACGGAATCGTTGCTGTCAAACTGCGACAGCACGGATTCGCAGTCCCCGTCGGCAGCGTCAGCTGCTGCCACTGAGAACATTGCTGCGCTTGCATCGGCAAATTGTGTGGACAGCTCTGATGACGACGATGACGAATAAAGAACAAGAACAAGAACAAGACTTCACTGATGATGATGGTGACGGCTGCATTGATGATACTCATGATGATGATGATGAATAGACAAAAATCGGGTGAATGGCTAATATTTATTCAGTCAAATTTCCTAAAATTTTGTGTCTTTGAACTCGGAAATTGCTCAAAGTTTTGTTGGTGATGTCGTCGTGCTGTTGTACTGGTGATAGTGACCCGAATCTCCATCTGATTTTTTGCTCTTTCAATTTTGTTCTTGGTTCACTTCTTTCGTCTGTGCGGGTTCATGATTCTTTTTGTCTTTCGGTGATCTTTTATTTAGAAACGCGGTGAAATTGTTGTGCAGTTACATATCTCTCGATCGTGTCAGTTCAATTGATTTGCATGTATCACATTCGTTGCTGTTTCAAATATCAATCTGTCTTGCGTTAGTTTTTTTGTTTTAAACTCGCATCTGATAATTTTTCTGATGCTGCATTCTCTCTAAGCGCCACCGATTCAAATAAAATCAAGATTGGAATACGTTTCCATTGAAACACATACAGTTTCTGGCTAGAATTGTGGTCTTTTACTCATTATTCAGCGGTTTGCGTAAAATCAGAGTACCAGAAATTGTCGCAATCACAAGATTCTTCAAATACTGGGTCGGTAAAAAAACCGGGTATAAAGAACCGGACGCGGTATAAAAAAACGTTTTATACACATGGATTTGAAAAAAACCGTTTTTTACCACCCCTACTTGGGCCACGCATTAGTAAAGAACGCCAAGAAAATTCTCTGGGCCAGAATCGTCCGGACCGAAATTTTTTGGGTCGGAATCGAACGGGCAGCAATTATCTGGCCATACACGTCTTCGGGCCACACTTGCGGGCCAAAAAACTGCCGTATTTCAAATTAATCTATCTTGCGTCTGGTTACAGGTAGGGTTGGTAAAAAACCGGTTTTTGTATTGCCAGGTAGGTTTTTGTCCCACTCGGTACATCAACCCAAAAAAACTACAACGGCAAAGCCGCTGGTTCTCAAGCGTTGTTTCACATTTAGGTCTGAAATTTGAACACTGTTTAAAGCTTGCTTGTCAGTGATTGTGATGTTTCAAAATTCCACTGATTTTCGAAAATCCAAATTTACTGAAAGTACATTTTTCGACAACGTACAAAGCGCAATGACTTGATAGCAGAAACCTGGCAGTCCACGACATTTTATTTTTGAAGATCAATAGAATTATCTAAAAATGCGGGAGACGCATATAAAAGGAGGAATATGGCCTTGTGTAAGCAGTGAAAGACTTGGCTCGACAACGCTTTTCAAGTCTCTGATGTGGTACACACGGATACAAGTACATAAGAGTTATTTTTTTGCGCCGCGTTTGTTGTTTAAAAGCTTGCTGAAAAGCGTAAAAACTTTCAAGTTATTTTTCAATTGTCCTCTTCAGTTTAGTCTAAAATCACACCATGTGCGAAATTCTGTAAATTCTGTGCAAAAACGGAAACATCAGAGATTGCAAAACATTGCTGCACGTAGCTTTATCGTTGTTGCTGACGTACGCACCACTGTGCACACAGCAGCACCAGTGCAAAAAGTGTTGTCTTCCGTTGATTTTCACCCTTTTTCACCCTTTTGCCACAGAAGGAGACCTTGCGTTCCCCAATGCCTCTGCGATACACTTTGTGCAAACCAGTGTCAGCGATCTAAAGTCTGATGGTTATTTTAGTGGTTTTAGTGGTTTTAGTGGTCGCTAAATGCTAGAAATAAAGCAAATGTGAAAGTTTATTTGTCTGCAATGTACGAGGGGTTGCCACTTGCAACGGAAATAAAGAATAAACATAATATGACTCTTATGTACTTGTATCCGTGTGTACCACATCAGAGACTTGAAAAGCGTTGTCGAGCCACGTCTTTCACTGCTTACACAAGGCCATATTCCTCCTTTTATATGCGTCTCCCGCATTTTTAGATAATATTCTGACTTTTACATAAGCCCCGAAGGTCGGACCAAAATCACAATTCGTTGGTCACACATTCTTCTAAACCCCGGACAACTCAGGTTTTTCATTTTTCGTTTTTAGGCCAATTTTGCCTATGCTATTTCTACGGCCGATTCCCCAAAATCGTCACGATTCAGTACCTAGAATCGCTCACAAAAGAAAAACTGACCCAAAAGCCGTAATCGGCGTAATGAATTACCATGGAAAACACCGTTTTCTTGTTTTTCATTTCTGGACCGGTTTCGCTAAATTCCACGGCCGATTCGCCATAAATCGTCACGATTCAGTATCTAGAGTTGCTCATACAAGAAAACTAACCCAAAATCCGTGATCAGCACATTGGATTACCCTGGAAACACCGTTTTCTCGTTTTTCATTTCTGGACCGATTTCGCCAATTTCCACGGCCGATTCGCCCGAAATCGTCACGATTCAGTATCTAGAGTTGCTCACGTAAGAAAACTAACCAAAATTCGTGATCAGCGGATTGAATTACCCTGGAAAACACCCTCTTCTTGTTTTTCGTTCCTGGACCAATTTCGCCAACTTCCACGGCCGATTCGCCCGAAATCGTCACGATTCAGTATCTAAAGTTGCTCACATAAAAAAACTAACCCAAAATCCGTGATCAGTGCATTGAATTCCTACGGACTAAACATTTCTCCTATTTTTCGTAGCTCAGACAAAATTTGTAAGGGTGAAAAAATGATACCCAGTCAAAATGCTACGAATTTTCAAAAAATGCACAATTTTGACCCAAACCCAAAAGACCGGGCAAAAAACAAACTAAATTTTCTGAATCTACGGATGAATTTACCCGAGGAAACATTTTTGTTCAACTGTGAAAGTGTCCCAGCTAAAAATTGAAAGGGCGAACACTTGAAACCCGGTGAAAACCCTGCGAACTTTTAAAAATGCCCAAATTTTTACCCAAAAAAGGGTCGGGGCAAAAAATTAACCCATTTTTCCAAATCTGCGGATGAAATTACCCCAGGAAACATTCTTGCTAAACTGTGAAAGTGTCGCAGGTAAAAACTGAAAGCGCGAACACATGTTGATTACATACCAAAAAAAAGAGATAGAAAAATAAGTAACATCAATTTCAGAATAGGTTTTTCGTGTCTACAGCGTATGAAAAGTAGTCGGATAAAAATTTTTTCGCGGCTCCAAACGCAACTTTGGGTGTTTGTTTCGTGTGCACAGAAACAGGTTTGTGGCTTATTAATAGGTTCGCACAGGACGCTGATGAAAATTTGAAAAACGCGCGCGAGGCGATAACGGCTCATATAATGCGTGATGCGCTGTCCGCTCGCTGACGCTCGCTCGCAGATCCGCATGAATTCCTCATCTCTTTCAGACACTCCTCACTTTTATAAAACCGACCACTGGGCATGTGCTTGGATTGGCATGAAAAAAAAACGATATTTTGCCCGGGAAAAAGCGTGTTTCCCAGTCCAAAAAAACTTGAAATGTCTTGAAAAAAACCGGAAAAAAACAGGGGTTTTCCGTTTTTTTCCACTTCGGTCTGTGAGTTTTCATATCATCTTTTCATTGGTTTCCGCGTTCCGCAACTCGCAACTTCACATGTTTTTGTGAACACAAGACGAAACCTTTCAAAATCGTCTGCAACAAGGAGCATTAGCAATGTCATGCGTGCCCGTACCGTTTTTCTTTTTTTGTTCTTATTGATCACTGTGTTTGTGCTGCCCAATTGACGTTTTTCTTTTCTTTTCCACAGTTCGGCATCATTCAATTCAGCGTCGTTTTTGCTGCTCAATACGCTTATATTATCAGTTCCGTTCGAAAACTGAGATGAGATTTGAAGCGGAGCCATGCCAAGGATAAAACAACACATTATTCGAAATCAGTTCTTCAAAACCGACGCACCCATCGGCCAAAAACTAGGTTTTTCTGACGTGTTCAGCGCCGGAATCAGATTCAACATTGATTTGTTTGTTTAAAAGATCAACTTTGTTTCAACAAGTCCTGGTTCAAGTTTTGATTTGGTGGCAAGAAATATTGGGGTTTTAAACTGTTTGGCTTTGTTTTTTCTGGAAAAAATACCGTTTTTCCGACGATTTAAAAAACGGTATTTTGCCAACTCTACATGTGCATGTGCCCACGGTACTGGTGCTTGTACGAGAACACAAGGCCCCCATGCCTCTTCGAAAGCAACTCAGAAAAAATAGAAACAAAAAGCTTCACCAAGCAAACCTTCTTGCCGATCAAGAACAGGTCGAATCAAATAAACGGTGGAGGCAATAATACGACAACGTCAAGCGTCGTAATACGACAAGCAATATAAATTCAGCTTGTGTTATTTGCTGCAATTCAGGATTTCTTGACAGTTGTTTTTTTTTCAAGTTATTTTAGGATACGTTCTTCAAAGTCGGTTTTGTTTTGTTGTGATTGAATAACAAACATTGAATCGGCAGGATGAATCAAACAACTCACTGCCAGAAACAATGCTCATTCTCCACATTCACATACAGTTTGAGCATTTCGTCGTCACATTTGTCATTCGTCCGTCATTCATTTGTCAATTTCGAATCAACAGATTTTATTTCCATGCTCGACATTTGAAGGTGGGTAAGATGGGATTAGGATAGGAATGCGGTTTTTGTGGTCGAATGACTTCGCCGACGAAAAGAATGAAGTGAATTTGTGAAATTTCGTCACAAAGTTGATTTTCCAAACCAGATCCAAATCAAATCTGTTCCAATCGCAATTAATTGAAAAGCAAACAAGAACAGAAGCGGAGAAACAAATCAAAAGCAGGAAAAAAGCCGTGCAAAGTTTTAATCCTAGTCTCAATCCGATTCCCTGATCAAGGAAAAATTCAACATTATGTTCAGTTTGCTCCGCTCCATTTGAAGGATGTAGCCTGGCGCTTCTTTTTTAAAACGCACGCGCACGTGGCATCGGCATGCTCATGCTCATGATCCACTAGCGCGCGTGCACACGCTCCGGCCCCAACAAGAACTTGTTCAAAACGCAATTGTTCTGACATCTTCCTTCTTGAAAAGGCTTGGCTTAGGTTAGGATTAGGTCAGGATCAGGTTTGACTTAGGATTAGGCTTTTGGATTAAGATTTGAATCAGGTCTGTTTTAGCAATGTCCGACAACGAGCGTGTCGGTTTTTAAAAAAGAAGGGTAACCAGGATGTAGCAGCACGAAACTCGGGGCAAAAAAGCATAATGACACTTTCTGTTGAAAGTGTCTTAAACGCATTTTCACATGAATGTGCACCATTTTGGCCTTTTGATGGCCAAAATTCGTACAACTTAATTTCAAAAAATTCCGATTGTAAAAAAAGTTAAAAATTCTACGCCGCAGGCAAGGTTGATTTAGAATCTGGGAACAGTCCAGCAAAGAAGGTTTCATTCTTCCGTCAGTTAGCGAATTGAAATTCACAAAGAAACTGCCGAAACGAAAATAAAAGGAAAGGAACACAAAAAAACGAGCGACCGACGCGACGGCGGTGCGGTACCGTATGAGGTGGTGGTGTGGTGAATGGTGACTGACAACGCTAACAGTGCTGGCGCACATCGTTTCTAAATCACAAACAAACCAAATGACATGCTCGACTTTTTGCTCGGATCTCGGCGCCGATTTATAGCGGCCGTCATCGTCGTCATTGGGTGAGTTTTTGGTTGAGTTTGAATTGAAGTAAGAACGCATGTTTTTGCTCAAACAGTTCCATAGTTGTTCCAGGGGGGGGGGCTGATAAAGCCCTCGGTTCTCCATTTGTCTTTGAGAGAAATGCAACTGCAGAGCAGAGTGTTTTTGGTTAAAACTTGAACCATGAAGATTTTTCGGCTTAGCTATTATATATCTAGAAACTTTCTCAGCCAGCTATTCATCTGAAAATTTCGAAGACATGAAATAAGTCAATATTTGACCAAAATTGATCATTTTTGCTGGAATTTTTGGTAAATTTCGTTAATTTTAGGCGTTTATGCCATAGTTAAGTTGTTCTTGGGGGCGCAACTCCATGGCTGTGTGTTCTAGCCAACGAGTGCATGCATGGTTGTTCCAGAGCCGAGGGGTTGGGGGGGGGGGGCGATATAGATAGCTGGAGCAAATTTTCCAGATAGATGGCTGGAAAATTTTTGGGGGGGGCCGCGGGGGGGGGCGGTCAAAATTTTGAAATTTGATAGATAGATAAAACGCAAAAAAACTATAAAAACAGCAAAATAATGCTAAAAATACATTAAAAATCAAGTATAAATGCGTATTTTACCTAAAATTAGCGACATTTTCAAGAATTACAAGCAAAAATGGTCAATTTTGGTCAAAAACTGACTCATTTAATGTCTTTGACGACAAAAATTTTCAGATAGATAGCTGGATGAGAAATTTTTTTAGATAGATAATAGCTGAGCCGAAAAAACGTGTCTGATAGAGATAGATTCTAAAAATTTTGGGGGGGGCCCGCCCCCCCCCCCCAGGCCCCCCCCCCTAGAACAACTATGAGTGCATGCATTATTAAGCTGGTTTCACGATCGCAAAACTGTGTGTTCGTGGTGCCTAGCTAGGGTTAGGAAAAAAAAAAATCCGGATTTTTTTTTTTAAATTAAAAAAAAAATTTTTTTTTTAAAAAAAATTTTTTTTTTACAAGTTAGGTTTGTTCGAAGCGTCTCGTCGAGCTGAGTTCATCTAGACTATTTTCAGAACGATCCGGGAAACTATAAGAGCGAAAATCGTGTTTTATTGAAATTATGTCCATTTCATAGAGGGAAAGTTGCATTTTCAACAGTAAAACAGGGCAATTTTTCACGTGTACTTGAATATTGAACCGTTCTTAGTGGTTCCTCTTTAGAAAATTACCAAAATTTGACTGTGTTCAAAAATTCCTGTTTGCTGTAGCTAAGTCGGCAACCCCTGTCGACCCGGTCGCCCCCCCCCAAGACACTTACTTTCAGGTTCAACCAGCTATGCTATCTGCCACATGGCGAGAGCCCACTCTTCAAATCATCGTATCGAAAACACGTACCATGATTTCGCGATCACGTTGCGGGCAACTGACAGACGCAAGTTTAACACGTTAGTTTAGCTCAGCACGCAAGTTTTAACATGTGGCCATGTTATCGGGTATCTGAAAAACGGTCGTGTGATGTGGTATTAACCAACATCTCCGCTCAAATTGTTTAACAATATATCGCACAACTCCATTGTAGACCTATAACATACGCCAATCAACAAGATATCATGGCCTACCGACTGAAAAACATGTTCTAAGTTGCAAGAAAACGATTTCTGAAACGATATTTCAATTCAGTTAAGTCATTTCAACGCTAAAAATTGACTCTAGAAGTCATCCAAATCGAAAAACATGGAGTACGTCGGTCAAAATGACCAAATAATGACATTTACCTAAGCACACAAAGAAGTTGGGAAGAAAATTTGGTTTGAACTTTCAAAAAATTATGCCATAAATCGAATTTTCAGAGCAAAGTAGAAGAAAAAATTTTCAAATTTTTTTTTTTAAGTTTGAAAAAAAAAATCCAAATTTTTTTTTTAAAAAAAAAACGAAAAAAAAATAAAAAAAAAATTTTTTTTTTCAAAGCCCCTAACCCTATGCCTAGCCAAATAAAAATTGTGTGTTTTCGTTTGAATAAAAAACTTGAAATAAATTGGAAGGAAAATATAATTTCAAGAAAACAAAATAAATTGCAGCATCACGGCGGCGATCATTCTCCTTGAGTCGTACTACGCCGACAGCGATTCGTTCAGCGACCCGGAAATGGTCAGACAATCTGCGAGGAACGTTGAGAAACTGAGGAAATCACCGTTCGATAGAACCACGCCGATCGAAACGACCGAAGCCGGCGCCGACAACAACAAGGCCTCCACGTCACGCAACCGACAAACCTCAAACTCCGACAATAATAATAAGGATTCGAATGAATTTGGCGGCGACCACAGCCGAGCGAACCAGTGCCTCGCGAACGAGACGTTCACGATGGTCGAGTCGTGCATCAGGTGCAACGTGTTCGAGCGCGACTGGCAGACGTTCTGCCACGCGACCGGCTACTACGACCGTCTGCGGTGCGCGCGCACTCGCCGCGTGGTGTACCGCGCCTGTCTGCGGGCGCCCGCACGTCAGCCGCGCACCGAGTTCGACGTGTTCCTCGTGCTGACGGCGGTCTTGACGGCGGCCACGTCGGTTCTGGTCCGGTGGCGACAGACGATCCTCGATCGACGGGCGTACGCGCGCGTCCAGCAGCAACTCGTCGGGCCGTGATTCGTGATGGCATTTTTGTGGTTTTTCGGGTTCCTTTTGTTGATTCAAGCCAAGCATGTCTTGTGCTGAAAGGCTGCTAGGTGATTTGACAATGGTTTTTTGAATGACGCCCCAATTAGGGTTAGGGGAAAAAAAATCCGGATTTTTTTTTTAAATTAAAAAAATTTTTTTTTTAAATTTTTTTTACAAGTTAGGTTTGTTCGAAGCGTCTCGTCGAGCTGAGTTCATCTAGACTATTTTCAGAACGATCCGGAAAACTATAAGAGCGAAAATCGTGTTTTATTGAAATTATGTCCATTTCATAGAGGGAAAGTTGCATTTTCAACAGTAAAACAGGACAATTTTCGACGTGTACTTGAATATTGAACCGTTCTTAGTTGTTCCTCTTTAGAAAATTACCAAAATTTGACTGTGTTCAAAAATTCCTGTTTGCTGTAGCTAAGTCGGCAACCCCTGTCGACCCGGTCGCCCCCCCCCCCCCCCAAGACACTTACTTTCAGGTTCAACCAGCTATGCTATCTGCCACATGGCGAGAGCCCACTCTTCAAATCATCGTATCGAAAACACGTACCATGATTTCGCGATCACGTTGCGGGCAACTGACAGACGCAAGTTTAACACGTTAGTTTAGCTCAGCACGCAAGTTTTAACATGTGGCCATGTTATCGGGTATCTGAAAAACGGTCGTGTGATGTGGTATTAACCAACATCCCCGCTCCAATTGTTTAACAATATATCGCACAACTCCATTGTAGACCTATAACGTACGCCAATCAACAAGATATCATGTTCATCTCATGGCCTACCGACTGAAAAAACATGTTCTAAGTTGCAAGAAAACGATTTCTGAAACGATATTTCAATTCAGTTAAGTCATTTCAACGCTAAAAATTGACTCTAGAAGTCATCCAAATCGAAAAACATGGAGTACGTCGATCAAAATGACCAAATAATGACATGTACCTAAGCACACAAAGTTGGGAAGAAAATTTGGTTTGAACTTTCAAAAAATTATGCCATAAATCGAATTTTCAGAGCAAAGTAGAAGAAAAATTTTTCAAATTTTTTTTTAAGTTTGAAAAAAAAATCCAAATTTTTTTTTTAACGAAAAAAAATAAAAATAAATTTTTTTTTCAAAGCCCCTAACCCTAGCCCCAATGGAAAGCACCCGATATTTTGCAGAACGTGCGCTTGTTTGTGTGCGCCAGTTCAAAGTTCAACAGTGTGCCAGTTTGAGCGCGTGAAATTCAAATCGTGCTCGCTCAATGAGCACGTCGATTGGCGAATACAAAACGCATCCAATCAGCTGGCGGCATTCAAACGTGTGTTTGACTGTGTCGGATGAGTTGTTGAACTTGTGCTTCTTTGTTTGTCATTGTTATTTGATGTTTTTTTTTGTTTTGTTTCTGGCTTCAATGATGGTGCCTGTCTTTTTGATCGTGTATTGATCAACAGTGATGTCATTTTTGTTTGACAGATCGCATCAAACGGTCTATACAAAGTTCTCCAAGATTATTTTTCTATTTGTGGTCAGTTTTTGGAGGTCTCAGAATGCCTGCATAATTTGTTGCTTCATACGTGGTCGTGGTGTTTCGGTTTCGGTGGTTGAAAATGTAAAAAAATGAAAGCAAATATAAAAGAAGTATACAACATTGTTTGTGGTATTTTTCGATTGTGCGCGATTTGCAAAAAAATTGCAACTACAGGTGCATTTGTCACCCGCATATCTTGATCTGCTTGTCACGTGTTTGCATTCAAGTTTGTTATGCTTGTGAAATGTTCGTTTCAGGAAAAGCGCATTTGTTCGGTGAAAATGACTCGAATTTGGAGTTTTCAGTGAAATAAATTCACTCGTGAAAGTCGCAAACTTTAACGACAATTGCGCTAAATCCAACTCAACCGCTCGAACAGAATTCACCAGACGACTAACGCAAAACTAACGCATGGACGCATTCCCGGACGGATATCTGCCGGGAGCGCTCAGTCTGCTGGAACAATTGGACAAAAAACTGTTGGTCGTGTTGAGAGACGGCAAAACATTGATCGGCCACCTGCGGACGCTGGATCAGTTCGCGAATTTCGTGCTGCAAGACACCGTCGAACGGATACACGTCGACAAGCAATACGCCGACATTCCGCGGTGAGTCGCTGGCTTTAGTGCGTCACAATTGCTTGGTTTGTATTTTTCCTATTCGCCCCACTTGTGAGGCGTTTTCTGTGCGCGTTTCTGGGTTGGGCAATAAATCTCTGCTTGCTCGGTTCGGTTGATCTGATCCCTTCAACAGTCTTAATTAATTACAGCACACATACTCAATTTTCAATCAGCTTAACTGATTGGTTAGTGCATGAATGACTGATTCTCTACAGAACTGACTCCGCCTCCTCAGCAATACTTGCACAGACAGCATGCATCACGCGATCACCAACCAATCAGCTACTTACATATGATACGCAGTCGGAACTCTAAATTACAGGTGATGGATGGTTGGTTGGTTGGTTCATGTGATGCGTGCATTCTGTACAGACCTGACTCCGCCTCCACAGCAGTGTCTGCGCATCACGATTGGTCACCAGCCAACGAATCAGCAAATTGCACATGTGATATTGAGATTGCCGCAGACTTGTACAGGGGCATCTACGTGGTCCGGGGCGACAACGTGGTGCTCGCGGGCGAGATCGACGAACAGAAGGAGCAGCACTTGACGGACGCCAAGAAACTGCACAAGATACCGGTGGAGCAAATACTGGCGCTGCAGCGTGAGCAGCTGGACGCGCAAAAGACGCTCAGTGAACTGCAGAGGAAGGCGCTTGTGCAGCACGGCATGGACGGCGCAGGCAGGGCGGACGCACTGGCAGAGGACACGTACTGAGTGATGACTGGTGGTGTGGCGCTCAAGTTGTGCAATCGTTTTTTGTGGTCGAAAGACTGTGCACTCGATAGATAAGCTGCGTTCATGAAGCAGTATTTAGTGACGCGTAGCCCGTAGTTACTCTGCCACTAAATACTGCTCCCATGAATGCCCCCAACGGTGTGTACAGCTGCAGACCAACGCGCACATGCCCCCTAAAACGCGCGCTGCTGTGTTATCGTATCGTGTGTTTGTCGGAAATTGCAAGCGTGTGCACCGTCTGCAGACTAGGACTTTGGTCTGGTCAGTCATGCATGCAGTCTTCAGTGTAGCTGGCTGAGTGCCTGAAATTTTACACACCAGCTGCGTGTTTGTGCATTTTTTGCTGTGTCCCCATCATCAAATTGTCACACAACCACAACAAACACACTGGCATTCAGACGCTTGAATGCACACACCAGCGTATCAACTGTGACTGATTGTGTCGTGTCGAGCCTGTGTGTTTGTTGGCTCAGATAAGGGACAGCTCTAATGTGAGTAAACTGCATTCATTGGAAAGATTTGGCAGTTTGAGGCTGAGAAACTTGCTGATTTTTCAAAAAAAACTGGTTTGTTTTGTGTTGATTCTCGCTTATTTTTTCAAACTGTAACAATTTGAAATTCTGTCAATTTTTTGTGCGGCCATCAGCTCGAAAAACCCGAGTTTGTTTGTTTTTCGTTTTTTTTTCAACTTTGTTGTTTCGCAAATATTTTGTTTTTTCATTGTTTCTTTTCTGCGGAATAATTTATACACAAGCAGAAATGGAAATGGAAATGTAAAAAACAAGTTCACAAAAGAAGAAAAACGATATTTACAAAGCAACCGAATGTCGCATTTATGATACCCATAGCAGGTCACAAGATTTCAAGACGTTCATGAACTGTTTTTCGAACAGGTACTAATTTTAAAAGCTAACTTCGGAGAATACACAAAAATGCAAAGTATATCACAGCAAAAAAACAGACATAAATGCACATCACAAAGTTGCACGTCAAATTTTGAAGCAAAATACAGGCTGTTTGTGAAAACCTCTCAAGCAAGCAGTGCGTGTTCCATGTCTGTGGATGTGTTTGTCATTCTTGCTGTCACTGTGAGAGACTAACAAACAAACTGCTCCATTTATTTTTTGCCAAAAGCCCTGAACACTGATTCTGAGTACTGGCAATGTTTGTAGTCAACAGGTTGCATCATGTTGAACGTGGTCGTCAGTTGGTTCAGAAAGCCTTCCCTTCGGAGGTACCTGAAAAGAACGTATTTGCTGAAGAGACGCAAACTTTGCAAGCTGAATCGTTCAATGGTGTGCTGTTGGCTGCACACTTGCATGTGTAATGTGCATTGTTGCACAATACCCTAGCGGATGGATCAGACCTTCACTGTGCACGTGTTGTCCACGCGCCGCGCTCCGGCCTGATCATTAGTTGACCACAGAACACGGGTGAGCACGGAGGCTGACCGTTTAACGTTGGACGCCAGCTGTGATTTGGACGTAACGCGTGTGCACGTTGGATGAACGCAATGGTGAAACTGACTCTAATGATTTCTTATACTCATAACGCTATAACTGCAATTGTGATTCCTTGTTCTCTATCGTATCTGCCACTCTTTTGTAATGGTTCTAACTAATCTCTATACTTTCTACACTCTTTTCACAACTGCTCCCTGCCACTCACTCCCTCCATTATCTAGGTTCCAAAACCTATATAAAGGCGAGAGTTGGTGGCCGAGATCAGCTCTATACCCAAAACTCTGCTCTTTGATACAGTCCAATATTATACTGTCATTTCAAAATGTGAATCCTATATCGTGTCCTTGCCTTGTATTTGTGTGTGTCTCTGTGTATTTTATGAGGCAATACGAGGCAATAATAATAATAATAATAATAAATTGTGTGTGCTCCGATCTTCGTCTTCGCTGGAATTTGTAATTCGACGATAACGAAAATCACTTTGTAACACGTCCAAACGGAGTTGTCGTTAATTGAGCGAAGCTGGGACTCGCCTAACCGGCTTGTACAGGCTGAGATCAATTAGTGCCAACTAACTTTGGACGTATCGCGAGAGACAGTGCCTACTCTCGATCATTCAACTCTGCCCTGTCCGACACAAATGAGCACGTCTCAAAGGAAGTTACTTCCGGCGTGCCTTTTACCGGTTTGGCTACTGCACCCTCAACCTTTCGGTCTTGGGCACGTTGG
>JASANC010002631.1:0-34211 GCA_030248135.1 Theristus sp. LFF4_11 | reverse complement strand
TCAAAAACTACAAAATTCCAAACGTTTGAATTGGTAAAAAATTAGTAAACTGAAGTTTTTTTGGTTGATTGACGGCGACGACGTCGTCGAGAATTTTTGCTTTCAAACGTACCGCTGGCCGCTGCTGCGTGTTCAAAACAAATTTAAAACAAACAAACAAAATAACAAAACTTGCTTCCAACGATTTCGACGGTTTTCATCCCGCTTTTAACAATTGATTCATTGGGTGCGCCATGTCCATTCATTGTTGTTTAAAGATTGTTCACATTGTCAATAAATACTGTCACCTGCTGCGTTCTTCTTCTCTGTGCTTCGGACACACAGTAGCGGCCAGCGGCGGCACGCTCTTTTCATGCCTAAAGGCAAAAACTAAACCAAAAACCATAGACGACGTCGTCGTAGTCAATCAACCAAAAAAAGACATTTTTTTGACATTGTGACCAATGCAAATTTTTGGAATTTGGTAGTTTTTTATTTAGAATGTTTTTTCGGCATGAAATAAATGAAAACAAACCGTTGAACAATGAAAAACATGATTTTTTCTGAATCCCGTTCCCAAGGGTGCGGAGCGTGAGGAGCCGACCAATCAGCGAGTTGCATATATTAGCGAGATAGACTGTAACATCAGCTGCATGCAGCAACAATAATGAACGCGTGAAATCCAGGAAATCCTGATTCGATATTCGACGCTCATGCACGTTGGGAAATCGATAACATGAGCAGCCAATAAGAGCCCAGAACTGCCGTGTATTTTTTGTTACTCGCAGAGCCACACCGTCATATATGGAACTTGTAACATCAGCCGCGTGAAGCAAACAAAACTGACCGTGACCAGACACGTTTTGATTCAATCTTTGAATTTCCCGCCAAGCAAAAACATTTTTTATATTTGCAACCTGTTTCCAGCCAATAAGGTTTATTTAGACCGATTTTAGGCCAATTTTATTTTTTTTGATTTTTTTTCAAATTTTGAGCATTTTTTCAAAAAACAACGGGTCTGTAGTTTTATCAATGCTTTTCTGGTCTAGACCAGACCCGACATCGGGTCTGTAGTTTTATCACACAATTTTTATCGGGTCGGGTCGGGTGCGGGTCTGTAGTTTTATCAATGCCCGAGACCCCCCCAAAATTTTCCGTACACCCTAAAATTTTTTTCGAAAATCATGATTTTTTGTCTATAAAGTCCATAATATAAGCTGAATATGTGATAACTTGACCATCTTCACTTCATTGTAATTTCAACGATTTTGCAGCAAAATTTAGCGTTTTTCCTTCAAAATTTAAGCGAAAAATTATCATGGGGGTGGGGGGGGTGGACCCCCCCACAGAAAATTTTGAAAAATGCACCCCGCGGCCCCCATGGGACCCCCCATGGGGTCCCACGTTACCATAGGTTGACCCCCCCCTCACTTTTTGGTCGGCACCCCCCCCCCCCCCCACGGCACCATACCCCCCCCCCCCCCCCTTCGAAAATTGTTTTGGGCCCACGGTACTGAACCGGAGGACTAGGGTTCGAAACTTTTTTTTAAACTTTAACTTGCTTTCTGTGCAACATAGTTGTTCTAGAAGGGGCCTGGGGGCAGTACGCAGAGACCATCGGGTGGGGGGCACCGTGTCACCCCCAAAACCGGGCACCCCCATCGATCGGACGAGACCCCCCCAGGCCTGGCGATTCTTTTAAAACGCACGCGCACCGCACGGGCATCGGCATGCTCATGCTCATGATCCACTAGCGCGCCTGCACACGCTCCGGCCCCAACAAAAACTTTGTCTAAAACGCAATTGTTCTGACATCTACCTTCTTGAAAAGGCTTGGCTTAGGTTAGGATTAGGTTAGGAATTGGTTTGGCTTTAGGATTAAGATTTGAATCAAGTCCGTTTTAGCAATGTCCGACAACGCGCGTGTTTTACCTGAAGCAAATTTTTTAGAAAAGAAGGGCAGCTCCTCAAGTTGTTAAAAACAAAAATTGCCATTTTTGTTTTTTTTTTAAATTTAAAAAAAAAATTCAAAAATCAAAGTTGTGCTAAATTAATTAGGGAGTCCGAAGAACCACATATGATATGCAAGCGCCTCCCGAATGACTCCCGTATGGCGGAACTTTGCAGATTTTGTTTTGGTGACCTCAATTACCCCTTTTCCAAACCGTCACCATGCCTCTTCTGTGTTTTGACCTCCTAAAACGTCACTAATTGTCCCCAGCTAAACTAATGCTAAAGTGAAGACAAACATACCGCCTTGAAATTCGATCAATTCTTTCTGATGGTGTCGCGACGATACGACACGAAGCAGCAATCAGACAACGTAGCGCTTGCAAACGGAGCAGCGAGCACAACCGGACGCTCTGCGAGGCGAATCGTCACCTTATCTGCATCGGAAATGGTAGGCCAAGCTTTGGGACGCTCAAAATTTCATCGCAGATGCTGTTGAAGCCTGAAATCAGTCGGTAAAACGGTCCAAAATGGACTGCTAAAGGTTTTACGAGGTATAATCAAAGAAAATTTTTGTTGAACTTCGAAAAATTGTGCCAAAATTGAGGTTTTTAGAGCATATTAAATGAAAATTTTTTGAATTAAAAAAAAATCGGCATTTTTGTTTTTTATAATCACTAAAAAAAATTTCATTTTTGTTTAACAACCCTAATCGGACCTCCCCCCCCGAAAATTTGGCCGACACCCCCCCCCCCCCCGGAAATTTTTTGTGGCGGGCACCCCCAACCGAAGACGGGGGGGGGGGGGGGGACACCCCTAGGTGTTCTAGGGCAGTACCGTGGGCCTAGGGTTGGCACAGGAAAAAAACCGGACAACACATCACCGTGTTCCGGATGCTTTGCTGAGTTGATTGAGCTATCGATCGTCGAAATCGACCCAGCATAGCGCCGGCAGAGTCGCGTGACAGGTCGGCGCACAAGACACATGACGTGAAACGCACGTATTGCCAACACATAACGTCGCCCAGATCACGATTTCCTCGGCCGAATTTGACGATCGACGGCTCAATCAACTCAGCAGAGCATCCGGAACACGATGATGTGTCGTTTATAGTAAGTTTTTGTGTCACTGAACATTGGTTGGTGTGCAATAAAAATTTTGTGAAAAAACACAAATACAACCAAAACAGAACAATAGTGAATCATGAGTGTTTCGAAATTAGGGTGCAGTCACTCAACGTGCAGGTATTCTCATCAGTGCACCCCCTGCACGCTCTAAACTTATTGTTTTGGTCTTGCAATGAGTTTCTTATGCCTTTGAAACCGGGGGGGGGGGGTGCCGACCAAAAAGTGAAGGGGGGGGGGGTCCAACCTATGGTAACGTGGAACCCCCCCATGGGGGGTGCATTCTTTCCAAATTTTCTGTGGGGGGGTCCACCCTCCCCACCCCCCATGATAATTTTTCGCTTAAATTTTGAAGGAAAAACGCTAAATTTTGCTGCAAAATCTTTGAAATTACAATGAAGATCGGTCAAGTTATCATATATTCAGCTTATATTATGGACTTTATAGACAAAAAATCATGATTTTCAAAAAAAATTTTTAGCGTGTACGGAAAATTTTGGGGGGGGTCTCCGCCGGACAAAATTTCATGGGGGGTGTGGGGGGTGGCGGCTAAATTTTTGAGGGGGGTCCGATGGGGGGGGGGGGGGTGCCCGGTTTTAGGGGGGTGGCACGCCACGGCACCCCCTACGTGACGACACCCCCCCTCTCGAAAATTTGCTTTCGCCTTCGGTACTGCCCCCCCCCAAAATTTTCTGCACCGTTTTTCCTTCAAAATTTCAATCAATCATCAATCATCCGAATTAATTACGGCAGTCCGTCAAATTGGCTGTGGTACACAAAGACACAACACAATTCAGTAACGAAAGCGCTACGGCACATGATGCCTGGTTCTTACCTGGTAAGACATCAGAAAACTACGACTACAAAAACTAGACAGATCAGATCTCCAGTCTCAAACCTAGCAAACAAACAGAACGAAATAACCACAAAATCGTCGTGACAACATCTCCAAAATCGCCAAACCATTTTCCGTACATTCCATGTTCCATATTTCCAAGCGAAACCATTCTGTATGACTGTGCCAAAGTAAACAGTAATTTCTCTGAGCAGATAAAAACGTCTATTAGCAATATTACGGTTGAACATCGAATAAAAACGAAACCAACGAACCTTGATGTGGCAGCACTGGCGATATCCATCCGTAGAGACAGATAGAGCCAATGAAAGCAAGCGGCTCTTAGTTAGCCGAGAACGGAGCTGTATTTATGGCAAAGATGATTACGAATTTTTGACATTTCAACAGTGCGGAGCTTATGACCAAACACTTTGACCGAGGGCGCGGTCACAGTGTCATTTTCTAGTTGGTTCCAAATGTTAATTGACCTTACGGCCCAGTAACTCGCTCTCTGAGACGAATGAATTCTTGAAGTGGCAAGTTTCAGGGAATGTCCCCTGATTCCGAGATCGTTTTGATGAAGATTGAAAAATTTTGAATCTTTTTGAGTGAAACACAAGTGGTTCAAAATTTTGTACACCGTTATCAGATGTACACCATTTAAGCGAAAAAATATCATGGGTGGGGTGGGGGAGGGGTGCACCCCCCCAGAAAATTTTGAAAAAATGCACTATGGGGGTCCCACGTTACCATAGTTTGGACACCCCTCACTTTTTGGTCGGCACCCCCCCCCCCCCCACGGTACCATACCCCCCCTCGAAATTTTTTTGGGCCCACGGTACTGCAGGGGGGGCCGCCCAGTACCGTGGGCCCAAAAAATTTTCGAAGGGGGGTATGGTGCCGTGGGGGGATGCCGACCAAAAAGTGAAAAAGTGAGGGGGGTCCAAACTATGGTAACGTGGGACCCCCCCCCATGGGGGTCTCATGGGGGGTGCATTTTTGTCAAAATTTTCTGTGGGGGGGTCTACCCCCCACCCCCCATGATTTTTTTCGCTTAAATTTTGAGGGAAAAACGCTAAATTTTGCTGCAAAATCTTTGAAATTACAATGAAGATGGTCAAGTTATCATATATTCAGCTTATACAGGGTGAGCCAAAAAAAGGTTCCAACTCTAAAACGCTCTCACTGGCTTGTGCTTAGGTGTATCGAGCTGAAAATTGAAACACTAATAGAAAACAATTGGAGGTTTTTCTGACCATATTTTTGTTACGGTTTGTTGCCCCTATCACTCACTACAGCAGAATATCTGAAAAACCTGAAAAATCGACTAAAGTTGTGAAAAGCAGAGGGTTGATTCAGCTGTAACAAAGGGACCTCATGTTTTAACATTTGGAAAACAGTGTTAAAACACTTTGGGAGGTTTTTTGTGATCAAAAAATTTTTGGTTCACACGTTTTTACAGTGTAATTTTCAAAAAATAGCAATTTTTGACGAAAAACAATGTTCATCCATAATCTCACTACAGTGAGCGTGCAGATCGCTCGTTGGGAGGTGGTACAGTCCATCCACAAAAACGTTCTCGATGACCGAACAAAGAAACCACAGTTTTGTTTCTCACTGACGCCGTGACCGACTTTCACCGTCGCACGTTCTGCTGACAAGTCGTGCTTGTACCAATTGACGACACAAAGCGTATTCTTCGCAACGTCTTTGGAAGCCCGACACGGTCGCGCCAGACCAACCAACCACCCGTCGCGCTGAAATTACAAACTTGGCGGCTTGGGGTACCGCATATTGAAAAAACTAGTTTGATCCACTTCGTTTTTTGAGTGTAATCATTTGATTTGAGTGTAAAATGGGCAATGGCATAAAAACTGTAATTTCGCTTGAAAACAAATATGAATCGTGCTTACATCCAAGTCCATCGAAGCCACAAATTCTTGCGACTTTTTCGTCTCCAAGTTCGCCAACTGGCCAATCGCCTGTCCGTGTCTAAGCTTGGCGCACATGTCTATCCATTCATACCAGTCGAGCTCCATCAACGCTGCAACGTAGCACACGACGCTCGCACTGGTCTTGTGAGAGTTCGTGACGACCTCCTCCGCAAACTTTGCGTTTTTCACAGCGACCGCGCAAATATCGCCTGAAAGTTCGCATATGATGTGCACCTCTATGTACGATGCCACAATCGAACTCTAAAATATAACGAATCCGCTGATTGGTTGGTGATCGTGATGCATGCATTCTGTGCAAACAAAACTCCGCCTCCCCACAGTAATGTCTGCCCAGAAAGTATGCATCACGATCACGTGACTACCCACCAACCAATCAGTTGATTCCCTATAATTTAGAGTTCGACTGTACATCGCATCCGTTTCGTCCAATGCTGCACGTGTGTCGCGAGAGAATTGGTAAATTGTTGAATAGTTCGAGAGTTCGAGTGTCAAAACAACGAGCCAAGAGTTGAATGTTATTCATAAAAAAACAACTGCGTACTGTGCGGTTTGAATTTGGTGATGGTAAAGTGTGATCGACTGGTGTTTTTGAGCTTAAAACTACCTTTACTGCCGCGCACAGTCACTGTGGTGAAAATCAACAACGGCATAAAAACTGTAACTTCGCTTGAAAACAATAGCAATAGCACTGAGTGATGCTGTGCTGGCTGACTCCGTGGTCTAATCGATGTCATTGATTCTATAAAAAGCACAGGGATCAAGCTTGCAATGAAATTATTTTTCACTCGATAACTTCTCCGGATACTCTTCTAACCCTTTCTTCGCGACTCACTACTGCTCACCTTCACACACTCCTTCACCCACTGTTAGCGTTTCTCCACAACTAATCTTTTCTTGCCATCATCATCACAACAACAAACCTTCCAAAACGACACACACATACTCCCCGAAATGTTGCTGCTCGTGCTGTTGTTGATTTTCACCACAGTGACTGTGCGCGGCAGTAAAGGTAGTTTTAAGCTCAAAAACACCAGTCGATCACACTGTACCATCACCAAATTCAAACCGCACAGTACGCAGTTGTTTTTTTTATGAATAACATTCAACTTTTGGCTCGTTGTTTTGACACTCGAGCTCTCGAACTATTCAACAATTTACCAATTCTCTCGCGACACACGTGCAGCATTGGACGAAACGGATGCGATGTACAGTCGAACTCTAAATTATAGGGAATCAACTGATTGTTGGTGAGTAGTCACGTGATCGCGATGCATACTTTCTGGGCAGACATTACTGTGGGGAGGCGGAGTTTTGTTTGCACAGAATGCATGCATCACGATCACCAACCAATCAGCGGATTCGTTATATTTTAGAGTTCGATTGTGGCATCGTACATAGAGGTGCACATCATATGCGAACTTTCAGGCGATATTTGCCCGGTCGCTGTGAAAAACGCAAAGTTTGTGGAGGAGGTCGTCACGAACTCTCACAAGACCAGTGCGAGCGTCGTGTGCTACGTTGCAGCGTTGATGGAGCTCGACTGGTATGAATGGATAGACATGTGCGCCAAGCTTAGACACGGACAGGCGATTGGCCAGTTGGCGAACTTGGAGACGAAAAAGTCGCAAGAATTTGTGGCTTCGATGGACTTGGATGTAAGCACGATTCATATTTTTTTTCATGCGAAATTACAGTTTTTATGCCATTGCCCATTTTACACTCAAATCAAATGATTACACTCAAAAAAAAACGAAGTGGATCAAACTAGTTTTTTCAATATGCGGTACCCCAAGCCGCCAAGTTTGTAATTTCAGCGCGACGGGTGGTGGGTTGGTCTGGCGCGACCGTGTCGGGCTTCCAAAGACGTTGCGAAGAATACGCTTTGTGTCGTCAATTGGTACAAGCACGACTTGTCAGCAGAACGTGCGACGGTGAAAGTCGGTCACGGCGTCAGTGAGAAACAAAACTGTGGTTTCTTTGTTCGGTCATCGAGAACGTTTTCGTGGATGGACTGTACCACCTCCCAACGAGCGATCTGCACGCTCACCGTGCCACGAACATGTGCGTCAACGCAAAACACGGAGCAACATTATAGCTGCTGATTTTGAAATGCGCAAACACATTTTGGTCTTGGCGGACAAACCAAGAATTGAAGTTTATATAAGAATTACAAAAAAATCAGTGACCTTGAGAGGCGAGAGTCATGATTGGAATTGTTCATAACAATACGAAGGTTTTTATTGAGAGTATTGCGTTTTTTTTTCTTTTTTATCACTTAAAGCAACGACATAGACGCGGCGGCTTAGTGGCGGCCAAAAGTGTTGGAACGCTGCGCGCGTGTGTGCTGTGTATTAATTGCGCGCGTGTTGCATCAGCCGTACAAACGCTATTATAAGAATTTTTAGGTAACGTTGGGTTCTCGGGACCAACGGACTCGGACTTTTCGACCAACGTTGCCCATAAATTATTACAATAGCGTTTGTACGGCTGATGCAACACGCGCGCAATACACAACACACACGCGTGCAGCGTTCCAACACTTTTGGCCGCCACTGTATTTTCTAATATTTTACTACTACCGTATTACCGCCAATAAACCCCCATGGGGGATTAATACGTCAGCGACTTTTAGGGGTGGGGGTTTATTGGTGGGGGGGGGGGGATTATTGGTGGGGGGGATTATTGGTGGGGGGGGGGGGGATTATTGGTGGAGGGGCTTTATTTACAAGCAAATTCTAGGGGTGGGGGTTTATTGAAAAATGGCAAAAATACCTTGCATGGAAAGCAAGAAAGTCGTAGAAACTTCTACTCTACATAGAAAATTCCTTTTGTAACAGCCTTTTGTTATGAAATTACCATTAACTCATCCATTTGAGGCCTTTGGTAGCACAATTTCATCATTTTCACTGCAACCAGCCACTGAATTCGCTGGGTATATATGTTTCAAACAGGTTTCCAATAATCCCCCATGGGGAATTATTTGTGGGGAGGATTATTTGGAAACTTATCGTGGGGGTGGGGGTTTATTGGGGGGGGGGATTAATGGTAAGGGTAGAGATGTAAGCTTCAAAGAAAATTTTTTATTTATTTTTTAAATTTTTCGAATTTTTTTTGTTTTTGATGCCCGTTTTTGGCATAATTTTTTGAAAGTTCAACAAAAATTTTCTTCGACTTTACTTTGTGACATAGTCTTCAACTCTGCAACTCTGCAGGTGGTATTCTGGATCGATTTATCGACTTTTTTTAGCCTTGGAGAGACATGATCGACTCGTGTCGTCAGTCGTCGTCAGTTCCATCACACCGGTGAGTTGCTTGTTTGTTATTTGAGGGAAATTGAGAGACAAAACACGAGGCACGATGTCGTCGGTAGAAAAATGGAATCGCCGAAGCCAAATCTGAAATTTTCACCCTCCTCCCATATGAGTGGGGGTCATATGGTAACTCGGTTGTAGGGTTGTCAAACAAAAATAATTTTTTTTAAAAAAAAAGTGATTAAAAAAAACAAAAATGCCAATTATTTTTTTTAATTCGAAAAATTTTCCTCCAATATGCTCTGAAAACCTCAATTTTGGCACAATTTTTCAAAAGTTCAACAAAAATTTTCTTTGATTATACCTCGTAAAACCTTTAGCAGTCGATTTTGGGCCGTTTTACCGACTGATTTTAGGCTACGACAACATCTGCGATGAAGTTTTTGAGCGTCCCAAAGCTTGGCCTACCATTTCCGATGCAGATAAGGTGACGATTCGCCTCGCAGAGCGTCCGATTGTGCTCGCTGCTCCGTTTGCAAGCGCTACGTTGTCTGGTTGCTTACTGCTTCGTGTCGTGTCGTCGCGACACCATCAGAACAATTGATCGAATTTCAAGGCGGTATGTTTGTCTTCACTTCAGCATTAGTTTAGCTGGGGACAATTAGTGACGTTTTGAGGTCAAAACACAAGAAGAGGCATGGTGACGGTTTGGAAAAGGGGTAATTGAGGTCACCAAAACAAAATCTGCAAAGTTCCGCCATACGGGAGTCATTCGGGAGGCGCTTGCATATCATATGTGGTTCTTCGGACTCCCTGATTAATTTAGCACAACTTTGATTTTTGAAATTTAAAAAAAAATTTAAAAAAACAAAAATGACGATTTTTGTTTTTTTTAACAACCCTACTCGGTTGGTTCTCAGACAGTCATATTCGGATTCCCTGAAAATTCTGAACAACTTTGTTTAAAAAAATAAAAAAATAAAATAGGGATTTTTTTGACATCTCTAGGTGGGGGGGGGTTTAATGGGGGTAATACGGTATTCATCTTTTGTTATTCATGACGATAAAACAGCTGTTTTTAGTAGCCTCCACGACACCACCAGCTCCAGCCACATCCACAACCTTCACAACTACAACAACAACGACAACAAACGCAACGGAAGAGCCGGCTGAAACGACCGTTGCCCACAATGCGTCCTCTACTGGCGACTGCACCTCAGTGCACCTGGCGTCTACCGAATCCAAGTACAAGGTTGCAGTGGTCCTTCTCGGTGTGCTTGGATTTCTTCTACTGTTGGCGATCACAGGCTTGATTGGTTTGTGATGAAAACCCGTTTTTTATGATTTGTGTTTTTATTGAATTTTTTAATTTTGTTGCTGGACAGTTGTACCATTAAACATGGGTATATGCACTGTCGCTTTGCCGTTTGAATTCATTATCGTTTAGCATGTAACTTTTCCTTCAGTTGTAAGCATCCGTTGTTGGAAATACTACAACGAAGCCCGTGCTCGCGAGCATCCTGAGAGAAAGAGGAGGCCGCCGCCCGCCGGCAGACCCTGTACTGTACGTGGACATTGTACACTTGTCTGTTTATTTGTAAATTGTTATCTTTCTTATCGAACGTGTCGTCTAATATGTGTTTGCACGCACGCTTGAAAAATGTTTCACGACTGCGCGGCAATTTGAACTGATATACCTGATTTTTGGTTTCAACTTATATCATGCGGATGCGCGAGCGAGCGCAGCGAGCGGACAGCGCATCACGCATAATATGAGGGCTGTAGGAGAACTGAGGGAAGGAGAACTGAGCACGGAGAACTGAGGGAAGGAGAACTGGTCACGCGGAAAACTGAGTCCTACGCATGCGCCCTCAGCGGAGGACTGAGTCCCACATGTTTTTCTGGTTACATGTGAGTTTTTCTTCATCACCGTTGTTCAGCTTTGGTTTATTTAGAATTTTACGTTGTATTTAAACTGTTTTTAATAATATTTCAATTTTTAATACAGAAAAACGTTTTCTATTGCTCCCAATTGCAGATTTCTTTATATGACATTGAATACGGCATTTTTTATTCAAATGAGCGGACATGAACTTATCATGTTACAAATAATCATGTTTTTAGATAAATACATTGCATTCAATTGTTTGTTTTCAAAACTTTAAATAGAGAAGTTTTAAAAAAGATATTGTCACAATACTGGAATAGAGCGTTTTAAAGCTTTTGTAAATTTTAAACAATCGGAATCATATCATCGGATGATGATGCCTGCAGCGCATCATCATCCTGGTCTACCTCAACCGGTTGCAGCTCAATGAAATCACCGTCGCCAGCAGCCATTCCAGCAAGAACGCAGCGTATGAACACACGGTTGATCAGTCACCAAATCGCAGCTTGACACGTCACGTTTCACGCTTGCCAAATCGTATTGCCCCGCCCGGGAATCGACCCGGCTTGCACGTCAGGTTAAACCTTTATTGGTGGCTCCCACCAGGCGGACAGGGCAAAAGGAAAGGAAAAAAACGAATCTCTCAACTGTTTTGCAAAAAAACTTGTTTTAAAATTATTCGTTTTGTTTCACTGTTGAGAAAACCGGAAGATAGATGGATATAGACCCACGGGCAGTCTTCAGAAAAAGAAGTAGGAGGAGCAAAAGCAAACTCACAGCGAATTTGTTTTTTTTTCAAAAATATCTAGATAGGACCACGATGCGACGGCGACCACAACGACGCGACACTAGAATAAAACTCTGAAAACGTTTTCAAAAACTATTCAGATTTGGTGAGATAAGCAGGCGGGTTGCAGTTTAAAATTAGGTGTTGGGTTTCCGGGCTGAGGACATGGCGTGGGCTGGACATTTCGTTTTTTGTGGAAACGATGATGACTTTACTTCATTTTGGAGTTGGGGTTGGAGAAGACCAGTTAGATTTCTGTGGCCATTTTGACAAAACAAACCAAAAAATTGAAAACTGACGGAAGAAATAGAAAAAACCGCTCATAAAGGAAGCCAAAAACGACGGAAGTACAATGTAGGGAAGGATAGGGACTAGGGAGGGAAGGTACAAGGAAAAAAATCTGAAAATGAAATAAAATTAAAAAATAATTAAAAATAAAAAGGATTTATTTATTATTAATAATAAATAGGTATAGGGACAGGGAACAAAGCAAAAACGCATTTGGTGATCAGTTCTCCGGGGCCTCAGTCCTCCTTCCCTCAGTTCTCCGCCCGCGCGTGTAAGCTGTGACCAGTCCTCCGGGCCTCAGTCCTCCTTCCCTCAGTTCTCCGCCACCCTAATATGAGCCGTTATCCCCTCGCGCGCTTTTTTCAAAATTGCTCGCTGCCTCCAGCGAGCATAGTATAAGCCACAAACTTGGTTCTGTGCACACGAAACGAACACCCAAAGTTGTGCTTGGAGCCGCGAAAAATTTTTTATCGGACAACTTTTCATACGCTGTAGACACGAAAAACCTATTCTGAAAACAGTGTTATCAGATACTTCTTTCCCTTTGTATTTTTTTTTCAGGTACGTAATCAACATGTGTTCGCCCTTTCAATTTTTACCTGCGACATTTCACAGTCGAGCAAAAATGTTCCCTGGGGTAACTCCATCCGGAGATTTTGAAAATTGGGTTAATTTTTTACCCAGACCCTGTTTTTGGGTAAAAAATTGGCAATTTTTAAAAGTTCTGAGGGTATTCACCTGGTTTTAAGTGTTCGCCCTTTCAATTTTTAGCTGAAACACCTTCACAGTTGAACAAAAATGTTTCTTAGACTAATTTCATCCGTATTTTCTAAAAATTTAGTTTATTTTTTTGCCTGGGCATTTTTTTAGTTAAAATTGTGCATTTTTTGAAAGTTCGTAGCATTTTGACTGAGTATCAGTTTTTCACTCTTACAAATTTTGTCTGAGCTGCGAAAAATAATAGGAAAAAGGTTTTCTTACGTGAGCAACTCTAGATGCTGAGTCGTGACGATTTCGGGCGAATCGGCCGTGGAAATTGGCGAAATCGGTCCATAAACAAAAAAAACAAGAAAAGGGTGTTTTCCAGGGTAATTCAATGCGCTGATCGCAGATTTTGGGTTAGTTTTTTTTTATGTGAACAATTCTAGGTTAAGAATCGTAACGATTTCGGGCGAATCGGCCGTGGAAATTGGCGAAATCGGTCCAGAAATGAAAAACAAGAAAACTGTGTTTTCCATAGTAATTCAATGCGCTGATCACGGATTCTGGGTTAGTTTTTTATGTGAGCAACTCTAGATACTGAATCGTGACGGTTTCGGGCAAATCGGACGTGGAAATTGGCGAAATCGGTCCAGAACTGAAAAACAATAATACTGTCTTTTCCAGGGTAATTCAATGCACTGATCACGGATTTTGGGTTAGTTTTCTTATGTGAACAACTCTATATACCGAATCGTGACGATTTCGAGCGAATCGGCCGTGGAATTTAGCGAAATCGGTCCAGAAATGAAAAACAAGAAAACGGTGTTTTCCATGATAATTCATTGCGCCGATCACGGATTCTGGGTTAGTTTTTTATGTGAGCAACTCTAGATACTGAATTGTGACGATTTCTGGCGAATCGGCCGTGGAAATTGGCGAAATCTGTCCAGAAATGAAAAACGAAAAAGATGAGTTGTCCGGGGTTTAGAAGAATGTGTGACCAACGAGATGTGAATTTCGTCTGACCTTCGGGACTTATTTAAAAGTCAGAATATTATCTAAAAATGCTGGAGACGCATATAAAAGGAGGAATATGGCCTTGTGTAAGCAGTGAAAGACTTGGCTCGACAACGCTTTTCAAGTCTCTGATGTGGTACACACGGATACAAGTACATAAGAGTCATATTTTTGCGCCGTTTATTCTTTATTTCGGTTGCACATGGCAACCCTCGTACATTGTAGACAAATGAAACTTTCACATTTGCTTTATTTCTAGCATTTAGCGACCACTAAAACCACTAAAATAACGATCAGACTTTAGATCGCTGACACTGGTTTGCACAATGTGTATCGCAGAGGCATTGGGGAACCCAAGGTCTCCTTCTGTGGCAAAGGCAATGACTCACCGTTGTATCCTGTCACAAGAGTTTGGTAAAAAGGGTGAAAATCAACGGAAGACAACACTTTTTGCACTGGTGCTGCTGTGTGCACAGCGGTGCGTACGTTAGCAACAACGGTAAAGCTACATGCAGCAATGTTTTGCAATCTCTGATGTTTCTGTTTTTGCACAGAATTTACAGAATTTCGCACATGGTGTGATTTTAGACTAAACTGAAGAGGACAATTGAAAAATAATTTCAAAGTTTTTACGCTTTTCAGCAAGCTTTTTTAAACGACAAACGCGGCGCAAAAATATAACTCTTATGTACTTGTATCCGTGTGTACCACATCAGAGACTTGAAAAGCGTTGTCGAGCCAAGTCTTTCACTGCTTACACAAGGCCATATTCCTCCTTTTATATGCGTCTCCCGCATTTTTAAATATAGGTATCAATTTTTTGGCTTTCTGACATTCTTAAACCGTTTTTGTTATTGTCCGACAATTTGCTCTTTGTGGTTATCGTTGGGTCATAGTTGAGCGGATAACTTTTTTGCTTGTCTCTCATGATTGCAGAAAGATTGGATGGTTAAAAACTTAAAATTTTTAATGATAAATAAACATCTTAATGTATTTGTGATTCAAAGTCAACACACGCTTATATAGCAGATAGCCATTTTTTCATGACAAAGAACAACAATCAAAACTTTTTAAAATCATTTTTCTGCATGAACTGGCCACAACAAAATTTCCGTACCGTAAATTCAGTACGGTACCCTGGTGCGGAACTTTTCTACATCGTACCGAGTACCGCACCGTAAAAAATTTCCGTACCTGCACCGTACCGTCTCTTCCAAAATCCGTAACGTCGCAACACTAATTGCGTTCGACACGTTTCAATAAGAAAGATAATACAATATAAATGAATAATATTACTGTTGTCCAATGCATACCTATAATGCACTTACGTCATTTTACAGCGTCAACAAGATCAGCAACAACAAAAACCTCAACAACCACAGAAAAAACAACAAGAACCACATCAGCAACAACGACAACCACCACCACAACAACAACGAACACCACCACAACAACAACGAATACCACCACAACAACAAGAACAACCAAGACAAAAACGACAACAACCACAACAAGATGACAACATTTATGATAATCTGTCAGATATGTAGCTGCATGATCTTGCGGTGTCCTTCCACATACAATTGCATTGTCTCTTCAGTCCTAGCAGATAAACCCGTGCCTAAATACAACTATCATTTTTGAGTAGATTTTGGCCTTTTGACTTGTGCCTACGACCCGGACTAAAAACGACAAACTCTTACATAAGTCTAGCCTTTTCAAAACAATAATAATGCAATTTGCAATATGCACGTGTAATTCTTGGCGCTTCTTTTTAAAGCACGCCCGCCCACCTCGTTTCCGCATGCTCATGTTCATGATCCACTAAGCGCAAGGCATACGCTCCAGGCTTCAATAAGAACTCGTTCAAAACACAATTGTTTTGATTCAGATTGTAAGTCTGAGCACTAACGAACAAAGCGGATAAACTGAACAGGATAAATTGTCTGTCCCGTGAGTCGTTCCCTTTGCCACAGAAGGGGACCTTGCGTTCCCCAAAGCCTCTGCGATACACTTTGTCCTGGGCAAACCAGTATCAGCGATCTGAAGTCTGATCGTAATTTGTTGATAATTGATTGATATTCATTGAGTGATTAATCTATTGATATTCCGAGTTGTTTCATTTAGTTGGTGAATTAAAATATTGTTGAAGTTCAAAGTGTTACTATTTAACATTACCAGTTACGACTACCTCTTGGAGAGGATATTCTCAAGGTTTTTATAAAAAATTAATTATTTTAAATTAAATTAAGATAGATTCACAAGTTTCAACCTCACGTTTTACAAGCTACAATCAACAACCTCAACCCGGAGTCGGGAGGTGGGTTCGATTATGTGTCGTTGAAGTTGGCATCGGTATTTACCGAAGTACGGCCGGTAAGCGTGCAAACCATGCTCAGTAGGTACCTGATTCCCCTCGGGTGTGCCATAGGTGGGGCCCCCGTTGAAAATCACCTGCTCAAACCAAAATCAAACAACAATTGGCATGTCTGCAAATCGTACTAGGAGCCACTATAAATTACAAGTTCGTCTAAAAAAACGAAAGCTTCCACATGACAAAATGCAGTCGTAGAGGCTGCAAAACTTGTGAACACACAAGTGCCGTGCCCTTTTTTACTTCCAGTATTACAGGGAGATCATTTGCTTTCGTCTAGGGAGGATACAGTAACTGGACTTGTGACACTAAGGCAGTTGTCTACTTATTGACCTGCAAAAAATGCAAAATCCAATATGTTGGCCAAACCAAACGCAAGTTTAGAGAAAGGTTTCGGGAGCACCTTAACTCTATTAAAAACAAAAAAAGTCTGCCAATCTACAAGCATTTTCAGAATCATTGCACTATTAATGACCTTCAATGTCAAATCATCTACAAATGTGAATTGGATAATACCGACGAGTTACTGGCGGCCGAAAACTTCTGGATGAGAGTGCTCAACACAATTGCTCCACTTGGACTCAACGACAGGGTACAAGGTGCCGGTGTCATCTCCATTCAAGATTATGGTCTTTCAGGTAACAAATTGAAAAAAGTTTATTTCACCAAACCGATTCCAAGGTTCCCACGATCACACGGTAGAAGAAAGAGACACAAAACTCGGGGCAAAAGTGACAAAGTTGTTTTTCAACCACCTGTGATCGACGCCCCTACAGTGACATGGTTTTCGTTTCTATACAAAACCTTGAAAACAAGTAATAAATCTGTCAGGGAAGTTATCTATGAAATTATTTTGTCACGCACTGACTTGGAAGATGTACAAGATCTAAGCCAACAATTTTTCGCCATCTACGAAAACAGCAATGAAAAACCAAAAACCACCTCTGACATATATCGCTGGACCATCCCGTTCAAAAACAAAGGTATGGAATACATTCCTTTCAAACGTTTATTTCGCCATCATCAAGTTGCTAATACTTTAGAATCAAAACAAAAAGTTTTCCTGGACAACGTATCAGTTACCTTTAAATACGAACCACCTTTGGGTCTCAAGTTTTGCAATTACTCCAAGTTTCTTCGCTACATGGATCAAGAAGAGCTGAAACGCTGGCTATTGGCCAGATGTGCATGTGCTGACAACAAGCACTGCTATGCTCCACTGAATCACGTCCTGACAGGAAATCTATCCATTGTTGAAAACGAAGACTTGAGAAAGCTCTTTCAAAAAGGTGTTAAATTTAGAGAACCAAAACCAATTAATTTTGAACAGGTCTATAAGAATATTATCGGCTCAATGGGGCCACTATTGACAAGATTGAAAAAAGTAGGGGACAAGAAAAGAATTGCTGGTTTCGTCGAAGCATTCAAACAAAGATTAAGAACATATATAGACAAGCTACCACAAAACATTGCTACTTCGCACACAAAATCTCACAAAACAACGCTCTTAAAAGAGCTGCACCGAGACTATGTGATTACGCCTGTTGATAAAGCATCCAACAATTACGTTTTCACATGCAAAAAGCTATACGTTGAGCAAATCAGTAAAGAACTTGGCATTTACGTCAAAAACGGTTCATTGCATTGCTCTGGAAATAATACCTATGCTCCTGTTGGCACTATGAATGATTGTTTGAACTCAATATTAGAAAAACACAAGCGTATGGTTGAATACTACAACTATGATAGAAGCTACTGGGACGATAAAATTCCGATACTATTTGCAAACCCTAAACTTCACAAGAAACCGTACAAATTTCGTTTTATTGCCGGAGCTTCAAAATCGAGCACAAAACCAATCTGTAGACTGGTGCATGTTATTCTTACTAATTTAAAAAACCGACTAAAAAAGTACTGCGAAGTTGCCAGCGAAAAAACTAATTCATCACTCTACTGGGGAGTTGATAGCACGTTCGAAGCCAGAAACAAAATCGCTGGTTGTAAAACTATTAGTTCCATAGCCAGCGCTGATTTCAGTAATTTGTTTCCATCACTACCTCACAATATCATTTTGGAAAACATTTTCAAACTGATTGATCTATTATATAAAAAAGAATACCTGATGATCAAACAAAAATTGGTCGTTAATTCGGACTGCCATGACTCATCATTCAATTTGGTGCTAAAAATACCAGAGGTTAAAGCACTTATTGAAGACAGTATAAAAGAAACATATGTTTCCTTTGCAGGTCATATTTTCCAACAAATAAAGGGTGTGCCGCAAGGTGGCGCCCACAGCAGCACTATCGCCAATATTGCTTTAGCTGGTATGGAGTTTTTCTACATGCGAACAAAGCTGAATTCTTCGGAAGGTAAAAAACTTAAGCACACGATCAGGTACGTGGATGACGTGCTTTACATTAACAATCCAACATTTTTGGAAACTGCAAAGGAAATTTACCCCTCTGAATTAACGCTTGAATCTACCAGTAACATAAACAACTCCAAATGTGATTTTTTGGACATGACAATCTCGCTTCATGATGGAGCATACATAATAAAACCCTACGACAAAACAGATTCATTTTCATTCAAAGTTAACAAGCTTGTTCAAGCTGACTCCAACACGCACATTAAAATAGGAGCATGTGTTTTCCTAGGCCAAACAATCAGATTTGGACGGATATGCACGGAACTTGATAGTTTCGTGCTTTCTGTTACGGATTTACTTCATAAATTGATCCAGAATGGCTTTAAAAGGAGAACATTCATGCGTTATTTTTCCAGAATCAGAGACGAACATCGACAACTTCTTATGAAGTTCGGCGTCTACTCAGACGATCAATTCATCGCACTTCAGCAAATGATATTTTTATAAAAATATTTCAAATATAATAAAAAGTGCTGAAAAGCTGTGTTGGTTGAATTTATTGAGTTTACTCAAGGCCAACTAAAGTTGGTTTATCTCACATTGATGTGTCTGTTACTTGTGAATTTTTAAGATGCTCCTGTTCAACTTTGTGTTAAAAGCCAGGTTGATTCTTACACGTGAATGACGAGCACAAACCGATTCAAGATCCCGATTCTGCCACAAGATCGAGAAAGAACCATCGACTCGACCCAACGATCGGTTGTTGACAAGAGGAAAAAGATGAGCCCGACGAATAGTGATCGTGGTGGCGCCAAGCGATTCAACAACAAAGTATGGAAAATAAGTTGTGATTAGATTTTAGTTTTATTCGTTTTTTGAATTTGTTGTGTCTCAAAGGCATAAGAAACTCATTATAAGACCAAAACAATAAGTTTAGAGCGTGCAGGGGGTGCACTGATGAGAATACCTGCACGTTGAGTGTCTGCACCTAATTTCGAAACACTCATGATTCACTATTGTTCTATTTTGGTTGTATTTAGTGGTTTTAGTGGTCGCTAAATGCCCGAAATACCGCAAATGTTAAAGTTTTAATTGTCTACAAACTACATGTGCAACCGAAATAATAAATAAACGGCGCAAAAATATGGCTCTTATGTACTTGTATCCGTATGTACCACATCAGAGACTTGAAAAGAGTGGTCGAGCCAAGTCTCTCACTGCTTATACAAAGCCATATTCCTCTTTTTATATGCGTCTCCAGCATTTTTAGATAACATTCTGACTTTTAAATAAGTCCCGAAGGTCGGACGAAATTCACATCTCGTTGGTCACACATTCTTCTAAACCGCGGATAATTGAGGTTTTTCATTTTTCGTTTTTTGGGCCGATTTCGCCTATGCTATTTCTACGGCCGATTCGCCCGAAATCGTCACGATTCAGTACCTAGAATTGCTCACATAAGAAAACTGACCCAAAAGCCGTGATCGGGCAATGAATTACCATGGACAACACAGTTTTTTTGTTTTTTTTGCATTTGGACCGATTTCGCTAATTTCCACGGCGGTTCGCCCGAAATCGTCACGACTCAGTATCTAGAGTTGCTCACATAACAAAACTAACCCAAAATCCGTGATCAGCGCATTGAATTACCCTGGGAAACATTCTTTTCTTGTTTTTCGTTTCTGGTCCGATTTCGCCAATTTCCACGGCCTATTCGCCCGAAATCGTCACGATTCAGTATCTAAACTTGCTCACATAACAAAACTAACCCAAAATCCGTGATCAACGCATTGAATTACCCTGGAAAACATCATTTCCTTGTTTTTCATTTCTGGACCGATTTTCGCCAATTTCCACGGCAGATTCGGCCTAAATCGTCACGATTCAGTGTCTAGAGTAGCACACGGAGCAAAAAATTAACTTAATTTTTAAAATCTCCGGATGGAATTACCCCAGGAAACATTTTTGTTCGACTGTAAAAATGCCGCAGGTAAAAATTGAAAGCGCGAACACATGTAACCAGGTCAAAACCTACGAACCTTTAAAAACGTCCAGTTTTTACCCAAATAAAGGTTCGAGCAAAAAGTAATTAGATTTTCAAAATCTACAGATGAAATTACCCCAGGAAACTTTTTTGTTCGGTTATGGAACAACTTCAGACAAAAATTGAAAGGGCGAACACTTAAAACCCGGTGAAAACCCTGCGAACTTTTAAAAATCCCCAATTTTTTACTTAAAAACAAGGTCGGGGCAAAAAATTAACCCAATTTCTAAAATCTCCGGATGGAATTACCTCAGGAAAATTTTCCGCTCGCTGCGCTCGCTCGCGCATCACGCATAATATGAGCCGTTATCCCCTCGCGCGCGTTTTTCAAACTTTCTCGCTGTGCTGCAGCGAGCATAGTGTAAGCCACAAACTTGGTTCTGTGCACACGAACAGAACATCCAAAGTTGTGCTTGGAGCCGCGAAAAATTTTTTATCGGACAACTTTTCATACGCTGTAGACACGAACTACGCATTCTGAAATTTATGTTACTTCTTTCTCTTTTTGTATTTTTTTCAGATATGTAATCAACATGTGTTCGCCCTTTCAATTTTTACCTGCGACACTTTCACAGTCGAACAAAAATGTTCCCTAGGGTAAGTCCACCCGTAGATTTTGAAAATTAAGTTAATTTTTTACCCAGACCTTGTTTTTGGGTAAAAAATTGGGCATTTTTAAAAGTTCGCAGGGTTTTTCACCTGGTTTTAAGTGTTCGCCCTTTCAATTTTTAGCTGGAACACCTTCACAGTTGAACAAAAATGTTTCCTAGGGTAATTTCAGCCGTAGATTTTGAAAAATTGGTTTATTTTTTTGCCCGGGCACTTTTTTGGGTAAAAATTGTGCATTTTTTGAAATTTCGTAGCATTTTACTGGGTATCAGTTTTTCACTCCTACAAATTTTGTCTGAGCTGCGAAAATTAACAGGAAAAACGTCTAGTCCGTAGGAATTCAATGCGCTGATTACGGATTTTGAGTTAGTTTTCTTACGTGAGCAACTCTAGATGCTGAATCGTGACGATTTCTGGCGAATCGGCCGTGGAAATTGGCGAAATGGGTCCAGAAACGAAAAACAAGAAAAGGGTGTTTTCCAGGGTAATTCAATGCGCTGATCACGGATTTTGGGTTAGTTTTTTATGTGAGCAACTCTAGCTACTGAATCGTGACGATTTCGGGCGAATCGGCCGTGGAAATTGGCGAAAACGGTCCAGAAACGAAAAACAAGAAAATGGTGTTTTCCAGGGTAATTCAATGCGCTGATCACGGATTTTGGGTTAGTTTTCTTACGTGAGCAACTCTAGATGCTGAATCGTGACGATTTCGGGCGAATCGGCCGTAGAAATAGTCGAAATCGGTCCAGAAACGAAAAACAAGAAATGAGTGTTTTCCAGGGTAATCAATGCGCTGATCACGGATTTTGTATTAGTTTTTTTATGTGAGCAACTTTAGATACTGAATCGTGACGATTTCGGTCGAATCGGTCGTGGAAATTAGCGAAATCGGTCCAGAAATGAGAAACATAATAAACGGTGTTTTCCATGGTAATTCAATGCGCTGATCACGGATTTTTGTTTAGTTTTTTATGTGGGCAACTCTAGATACTGAATCGTGACGATTTCTGGCGAATCGGCCGTGGAAATTGGCGAAATCGGTCCAGAAATGAAAAACAAAAAAACGGTGTTTTCCAGGGTACTTCAATGCACTGATCACGGATTTTGGGTTAGTTTTCTTATGTGAACAACTCTAGATACCGAATCGTGACTAATTCGGGCGAATCGGCCGTGGAAATTGGCGAAAACGGTCCAGAAACGAAAAACAAGAAAATGGTGTTTTCCAGGGTAATTCAATGTGCTGATCACGGCTTTTGGGGTAGTTTTTTATGTGAGCAACTCTAGATACTGAATGGTGACTATTTCGGGCGAATCGGCCGTGGAAATTGGCAAAATCGGTCCAGAAACGAAAAACAAAAAGGTGTTTTCCAGGGTAATTCAATGTGCTGATCACGGATTTTGGGTTAGTTTTTTTATGTGAGCAACTCTAGATACTGAATTGTGACGATTTCGGGCGAATCGGCCCTGGAAATTGGCGAAATCGGTCCAGAAATGAAAAACAAGAAAACGGTGTTTTCCATGGTAATTTATTGCGCCGGTCACGGCTTTTGGGTCAGTTTTCTTATGTGAGCAATTCTAGGTACTGTGGACATGACTTTAAATTTTGATAAACATTTTGCATTTTTATGTTTGTTTTTGCAAACAATCTTTTTTCAATATTGTCATCCGGAAGTTGGAAATCGCTTTCGAAACGCTGGTTTTGACATGACAGTTTTCAAAATCACACAAAACTTGTTCAGACACTCAATCATCAAAAAGACACAAATAAAATTCCAAATCATTTACCTACATATAGCGTATAACCACGATAGGCATCACAGGGGCACACACACTGGAGCATAAAAAAGTCGTTTTTATCAACAACAACCAACGATACTGGTCGGAAGAGAAAATTCATCACAGTGACAGCAGAAGCCTCCAGCAGATTTCGTGCTTTTCCAGCATATTTTTCCATTGAACTTGTTTTTATCAATTTACACATGAGAAAACTTTGCGCGCTGCTTTGTGTTTGCTTGGGCGTTGTGGACACATACTGTTTACTTTTGGTTCGACATGCTTCAGAAGCTAGAAGCACAGCTGGAAGTCTCTTGCAACGCAACGAGTGTTCATTTTCGTTTTGTTTGATTGATTGATTCAAAGAAAATTAGGGTAGTTTTTGGTTGTAGTTTTCTTATTATCTTTTCACCTTTACAATAAACCCCAAACGATCATCAAGGTAACTAAAAACTAAGCAACGAAAACGAGCAATCGAAACAAGATTGCTGTTCAGTCTTCATTAGCTAAAGAAATTTGCTGATGAGTTCAGCATGGCTGTTTCACTTATTGGTTCGATCGGTGCTATTTGTGTGATTTTACAACTGGCCATCGCCAACGCTGCTGATGAAGTGAGCGAACATGCCCAGATATGGTTTTCCATTCAATTTTTAAACTTCAATTTTTGTAATTTGTTTTGAGAACTTTTGTTTCTCCCTTTACTACAGCGGCCAAAAATTGAAATCTATGGCGAGTCACGTTGTCAAGACACGACGAACTTCATGCGTAACGAGTTGCAACCATTTTATCGGGACTTTTGGGCGTACGTCGACTTGGAAATAATCGTGTTTGGCAAAGCATCGTGCACGAAGAATGTCTACGGACAGATCAGCTGCACTTGTCAGCATGGCTCTCGTGAATGCGAGTTGAACAAAGCAATGAACTGTGTGATGGAACACAACAGTAATCAGCCACGGCAATATTTGCCAACACTGATGTGCTTGCAGGTGCGTTCTTCAGTGGTTTCAAAAGGTTGAGTAGTCATTTTCATTTTACATTTTCGGAGAAGCTTGCTGTTTGTGTCCTACCTAGGTGTTTTGGAAAGACATGCAGACAGCATATTTTGCAGGGCCGCACAAAAGCATCACTATCGCAGTGCCTCCGAAACAATGAATCGACGGCATCATATGCCAAGATTGTGAAGTGTGCAAACTCAGAAGAAGGCTGGAAACTGCTGTACGCTGCGGGACGACGGACGAACGCGTTGCGACCGAAACTGACCTTTGTGCCATGGATTGTCATTAACGGCGTCCGAAATGTCAGGGCGTATCGTCACTTGAAAACGACCGTTTGCGCCATCATGACGAATAAACCGCCAGGCGATTTGTGTGACTGACTGCCAACGCCGTCGACATTAGCTCAGCACGCAGTAAGGCACAAGCAAAAAACTTTTTCTTCGGTCCTGGTTATTTTGAGCAGTTTTGTACCGCCGCTTCTGTGATCTGCGTGCTGGATTGCACGAGACTGAACACGCATGTTCGTTATTGCGAACAAAGGCTGCTACTTTCCTTTTCTGTGTGGTTTCATGTTTCATGCACATTTGTATCACCACTGCCTACTTTATTTTTAATATTACAATCAATTTTTGAAATAAAAAATGCTGAAAAATTATTTGCAAATAAAGCGGCGAGCGTACTTTCGCATTTTTCTTTATAAATCGTCGCTAAAAAATCACTTTCAATATGTTTCACTGTTGAAGAATTTGTAGATCATGTGGTGCGACTGCTCCGGTTTCCACTGTGGCACCATGTGTCCGATTCCCTGAATTTGATCGTAACTTTTGTCGTCTTATTTTATCTGTCTAAATATAATTTTTAAAAAACCAGGTTCCCTCTCTGGGTCTACCTTGATTGTCAAAAAATCTAGACCCGTATATCGCGTGACAAAACCTTCAATCTGCTTATTGTAATACCACGGGCGTTTGTCTTCGATTTTCTGCAACAGTTATGCTTTGATGTGAGATGAGTAGAAATCGCTGTCAGTCAATGTCAAATTTCTTAATGGTTGTACGATACATGACCAACCGGAACTCCGAGTTGTTCGGCAAACTTCTGTCCCAGCAAATGGTTGCAGGCCATGTCAGTGTCTCCATAGTACAGCAGCACTCGGACGCCGCTTCGAAGGGCCTTGCGAACGTTTGCCGATTGGTCGAGCACTTCTTTTCGATATTTTTGACCAACTTCCGTGCTTGAAACAAAAGATGGTTTTGTTGCTAGTGGTTTTACAAAACAATCGACATTACTTGTTTTGTTTTCTAACCAACCTGCAATGCGCGTACGTCGGCGCATAATTCGGAACACCAATTGCGTCGCGCACATCGTTACGGCGAAGATAATTAGTCAACGCTGTCTCGTTCAAACACGGGCTCGCCAGGTCGACCAACTTCTCGATGGTTTTATGGTCGAGCTTATTCGGGTCCAACGTCAGTGTTTCGGAGCCAGTCGCATCGTTGATCACTTTCTGGTCTGCTAACCCAAGTAGATCGGCAACAAATCTCGAATTCGATTCCCAGCCACTGAGCTGACCCGGATTCTTGCAGTACCGGTTGATGTCGTACGTGTTCAGGCCACCGAGCCAGACTTGCAGGTTGTTCACGTCAACCTGGGTGTAAAAAATCGTTTGCAAAATTGAACTTTTCACATGTGCACTTGAATTTTTAACCATATCGATTGAATAGTTTTGGAATTCTAAAAAACCCACATAATGTTGGCAATAAGACGAATTGGCTGCGTGCCATTTGCAGTTGTAGCCGTCGCCGCCACAACACGTCACAATCAATGTTTCCCAGAGACTGCAAACAGGTTTTTTCCTATACACTGACAAACGACGAATGTTTGGGTTAATCAAAACAACAAAATAAGAAATACTTTTGATCAATCAGCCCATGCCAGTAGGCAAAATTCATCAGAGTATCGGTGTTGAGATTTTTGTGCACTGCACCGTTCCCGATTGCCATTCCCTAAAAGATTTTGGTGCAACTTCTCAAAAGAAGTTTTTATTTCATTAATTCTGAACACAAAGCCAAACCACAAAGTTGATCGGAAACGTGTTTTGTCCATCAATGATCTTTGCCGCAAGCATCGGCAGATACACGCCAGCATACGACTCCCCTGTGATGAATAAATCCACGGTGCGGAACTCGGGAAACAAACGATAGAACTCCTTGAGCGCCGCGTAATTGTGGTCGGCAGTCTGCATGTAACGACACAATGTTGTGATAGGTATGCAGAAAACTAAATCATTTGATAAAACGAACTTGATAAAAAACAAAATAGTAAAAAGCAATCAATCAATATAAATTAATCAGAATTTACGTTTATTTACAAAAATTACATTAAAAAATGAAAGATATATGATAAAACCCTAAAATTGAAGCCGAGGCGTGGCTTAAGTGGTTGTTCAAGTATTAACAGTGCATCTGATTTTTCATGCACCCGTTGTTTTTTTTCGAACCCATTTCCCAAAAAAAGAAAACCTGGGGAGGGAGGAGCCAAGTGTCTTCGACCAAACAAAACCCAATTTCTTTTTTTTTCATTATGACGTTAGCGCCCTCAGAGCCGAGCCCCGACCCCCAACCCTGCGAACATTCAAGCATGACGACGCTTCGCTCACCTCTTGATCACCATTGGTCACGTTAAAATCTGTTGAATAACTGAATCCGACGCCAGCCGGTGATTCAAATATCACCAAGTTTGTGTTCTGAAACCTGTTTTTTAACGTACAAAATAAATAAAATGCAACTAAACGATGACCTATTTTTTAGGCGTGCGTTCGATTGCGGCCCATTAGATAGCGGCCGAAGCTTTGCGGCCGAAGCATTGCGGCCTGAAGGATTGCGGCCTGAAGGATTGCGGCCTAGGACAATTGCGGCCTGAAGGATTGCGGCCTGGACGATTGCGGCCTGAAGGATTGCGGCCTGGGCAGATTGCGGCCCGGGACGATTGCGGCCCAGGAAGATTGCGGCCCGGGACGATTGCGGCCCGGGACGATTGCGGCCTGGGACGATTGCGGCCCACGAAATTTTAAAGCGTTGTCATTGTCTTTGTCGCACGCAGCTGGTTATGTTATTCTCGCACACGAGTTTTCAATTCTTTTTTTAAAAAAAGTTGTTTTTGTTTATTGATTTGTAATTATGTTTTATTTAGAACCCCAAATCGAAATCTTCCATGCTCAACTTTCCTTGTCGCCGAGCAGAGCTATATTTCATCTGAGCCTTTTTTGTTTAATTTGTTATTTTTAAATTTTTAAAGTTTTAAATTACCAATTAATTATTTAAAATTAAACCAACAAAAAAATTCTCATTAAACATTAAAACTGTACTTTCTTATGAAAATATCTGAAAATCTTCTTTTGTCTCGAGTCGAGTCCTCAGGCAGAGACCCCACCTAGGGTTGTTGAAAAAACCTAAATCTTCATTTTTTTAATTGAAAAAAATCAGAAATTAAAGTTGTGCTAAATCAACCAGGGAGTTCGAAGAACCACATTTGATGTGCAAGCGCCTCCCGAATGACTCCCGAAAACTTCCCAGATTTTGTTTGGTGACCTCATTTACCCCTTTTCCAACCCGTTACCATGCCTCTTCTTGTGTTTTGACTCACAAAACGTCACTAATTGTCCCCAGCTCAAATGAAAACACACATACCGGGTTGAAATTCGATCAGTTCTGATGATGTCGCGACGACAGGACACGAAACAGCAACCAGACCATGTGGCGCTTGCAAACGGAGCAGCTCGGACGCTCAGAAATCAGATTGCGAGGCGAATTGTCACCTTATCTGCATCGGAATTAGTAAGCCAAGCTGTGGAACGCTCAAAAACTTCATCGCCGAAGTTGTCGAAACCTAAAATCAGTCGGTAAAACGGTCCAAAATCGACTACTGACGGTTTTACGAGGTAATATCAAAAAAAAATTGTTGAACTTTTGAAAAATTGTGCCAAAATTAAGATTTTCAGACCATATTACAGGAAAAATTTTCGAATTTTTTTAATCGGCATTTTTTAATCACATAAAAAATTTTGATTTTTGTTAAACAACCCTAACCCCCCCCCCAGCATTTGTTTCAAATCAAACCTCCAAAATATTGGATTTTCAAACATAGGGATTCGGACAACAAACAACAACAGTTCATTTCAATTCAATTCAATTTCAATTCAATTTCCATTCAATTCAATTTATTTTATTGCTAACAGCGGCGCAAATATTGGCGCAAATATCAACGATCGATTCGACGCAAACGCAGCAGACACGACGACGACGATGGCTTAAACCATTGCTGTTCCAGAGCAGGGGTGTTGGGGGGCGATATAGATGGCTGGAGCAAATATTCTAGATACCGTATTACCCCCATTAAACCCCCCCCCACCATTAATCCCCCCCCCCCAATAAACCCCCACCCCCCCGACCAGTTTCCGAATAATCCCCCCCCCCCCACAAATAATCCCCCATGGGGGATTATTGGAGACCTGTTTGAAACACATACCCAGCGAATTCAGTGGCTGGTTGCTGTGAAAATGATGAAATTGTGCTACCAAAGGCCCCAAATGGGTGAGTTAATAGTAATTTCATTACAAAAGGCTGTTATAAAAGGAAATTTCTATGTAGAGTAGAAGTTTCTGCGACTTTCTTGCCTGCCATGCAATGTATTTTTGCTATTTTTCAACAAACCCCCACCCCTAGAATTTTTTGTAAAATAAACCCCCCCCCCCACCAATAATCCCCCCCCCCCCACCAATAAACCCCCACCCCTAAAAGTCGCTGACGTATTAATCCCCCATGGGGGTTTATTGGGGGTAATACGGTAGATAGAAATTGACCTGGAAAGGTGACAAAGCATGAAAACTTTGTGGGCCGCAATCGTCCCAGGCCGCAATCGTCCCGGGCCGCAATCGTCCCAGGCCGCAATCGTCCCAGGCCGCAATCGTCCCAGGCCGCAATCGTCCCAGGCCGCAATCGTCCCAGGCCGCTATCGTCCAGGCCGCTATCGTTCAGGCCGCTATCGTCCAGGCCGCTTTGCTTCGGCCGCAATCGTCCAGGCCGCAATCCTTCAGGCCGCTACGCTTCGGCCGCAATCGTCCAGGCCGCAATCTCTTGGGCCGCAAAAGTACATTTGCCATTTTTTAAACGTGTCCCACTGAAATGACGTCATGTGCCGCCAAACATGCGCTTGCCGCTCACAGCAAACCAGACTTTCCGTTTAGCCAATTTCTTCCCGTAAACAAATGGTGAATGTCGAATCAGTGACACCAAACTGACATTTTAGTTTGACAAACTTTGACAAACGGGCGTTTTTAAAGCAAATGACGTCATTTTAGTCTGGACACGTTTGAATAAATCCAAAATAATAAATAAATCAAATCAACACAATGACCATGTCCATACCGTGTTCCAAGCGAACGGATTTTCTCGCACCGTGGCTCCATCGTCGTTTATGAGAAACGGACCGAGTTCTTCCAAAAGTCCACCCAACGAACTGCAGCCGGGACCGCCATTCAGCCACAGAACCAGAGGACTGACGGCTGGATCTTTCTGTGATTCAACGAACCTGGAGAAAAAAACTTTTTTTAAATTTTTTAGTTGTTTTTCTTCAATTACAATCAACACCCAGCTTTTGCTGACACCTGACTTGCATGCTGACTGAGGGTTGCTTCAAGTTTCTACTTTGACCTTCAACAAACTGCTAAACCAACGGCTTTTTATGGCGTACCAATAATGAAAGTATCTCGTGCTACTGGCTTTCAAATACCCAGAATATTGCTTGAAGTTGATTGCATGGTTCAAGCCGGGCAATGCAGTGATTTCTTTCTTTTCAACCGGTCTTGTGGTTAAGGAGTTGCCAATCAGGCACACACAAAGAAATAGGGTCGTTAGTTGCGATGAGAATTCACGCAGTGAAACAATCATTATGCTAATCGATTTGCTATGGATAATTGAAGCAGACAGTAATATCTATATATTCTGGTGTAACTGTCAACGGGCAATTTCAACAAGAACTAAACTGGAACAATGGCCGATAAGAAAAATCAACGAGCAACGCAATCTGCTGGGCCTGCTGTTTTTGTCTTATCGAAAGAATACTGATAATTGATTCAAAAAGCCGAACTAAACTATTTCTGTGAGCCTGTGTCCATGTCATACAAGAAGAGACCTGTTTGAGAAAAGCAAAAACAGAAGTGAATGAATCTGGAACGCGAAAAGTCGTGAATTTTTAAACGCAAATTCGTGGTTTTGGGAACACATTTGTGCATCTTGTAGATGGGGGCGGGTACCCACGTTATGGGAGGAGGGGTAGGGTTAGGGGCTTTGAAAAAATTTTTTTTTTCGTTTTTTTAAATTTGGATTTTTTTTCAAACTTAAAAAATTTGAAAATTTTTTTTTCTACAGTACTTTGCTCTGAAAATTTGATTTATGGCATAATTTTTTGAAAGTTCAAACCAAATTTTCTTCCCAACTTCTTTGTGTGCTTAGGTAAAAATATGTAAATGTCATTATTTAGTCATTTTGACCGACGCACTCCATGTTTTTCGATTTGGATGACTTCCAGAGACAATTTTTAGCGTTGAAATAACTTAACTGAATTGAAATATCGTTTCAGAATCCGTTTTCTTGCAACTTAGAAGATGTTTTTCAGTCGGTAGGCCATGAGATGAACATGATATCTTGTTGATTGGAGGTGTTGGAGCAGAGGTGTTGGTTAATACCACATCACACGACCATTTTTCAGATACCCGATAACATGGCCACATGTTAAAACTTGCGTGCTGAGCTAAACTAACGTGTTAAACTTGCGTCTGTCAGTTGCCCGCAAAGTGATCGCGAAATCATGGTACGTGTTTTCGATAGGATGATTTGAAGAGTGGGCTCTCGCCATGTGGCAGATGGCATAGCTGGTTGAACCTGAAAGTAAGTGTCTTGGGGGGGGGGCGACCGGGTCGACAGGGCTTGCCGACTTAGCTACAGCAAACAGGAATTTTTGAACACAGTCAAATTTTGGTAATTTTCTAAAAAGGAACAACTAAGAACGGTTCAATATTCAAGTACATGTCAAAAATTGTCCTGTTTTACTGTTGAAAATGCAACTTTCCCTCTATGAAATGGACATAATTTCAATAAAACACGATTTTCGCTCTTATATTTTCCGGATCGTTCTGAAAATAGTCTAGCTGAACTCAGCTCGACGAGACGCTTCGAACGAACCTAACTTGTAAAAAAATTTAATTAAAAAAATCCGGATTTTTTCCCCCTAACCCTAAGGAGGGGGTGCTGGCCGGGTGCTGAAGGAGGTGGGTTGTTAACAAGGTTGGCCTTGGCCTACATAAGTCACAAAATATATAGGACGTTAATTAAAGTTAACTTCACGCTCTTTACTGGTTTCTTCTTTTTTGGCTGTTTTGCATTGTATTATTGCGACCTCCGGCCCGAAGAATTGCGACCCGTTCAATTCCGGCCCTAATATTTTTGGTCCGGACGTAGATAGATAGCTGGACAAGTGTGGGGGGGGGGGGGGGGGGGGCATGTGACTTTGGGGGGGGGCGGTCAAAATTTTGAAATTTGATAGATAGATAGCTAAAACGCTAAAAAGCTGTAAAAACAGCAAAATAATGCTAAGAATCAGTACCGTGGGCGGGGGGGGGTGGGGCCGTGGGGGGTACACCTAGGGTTGGCATGGTAAAAATACCGGTTTTTTACCGGTAAAAAACACGTATTTATACCAGGGGTCGAGATGGGGGGGGTGGGGGGGGGGGGGGGCCCCCCAACCAAGTCGACACCCCCCCCCCCCCCCACCCGGGCAACCCCCCCCAACCAAGTCGACACCCCCCACCCAGGCAAACCCCCCCCAAATTTTGGTCAAAATACCCCCCCTCTCGAATTCGGGGGGGCCAGACCCCCCCCTCCCAGATTTCGACCTTCCAAAGCCAAACCCCCCCCCCACCAAATCCTGACCGTCGACCACCCCCCCCCTTTGATTTTGACTTTCGATGGAGACATTTTCTCTTGCATGTCTCTATATTTCTCTCATTTGTAGGTATCTATGTTATATGCATGTTCATATCTAAATATATATTGTGTTTTTTGTATGCGTACCACTTTGTTATACATTGGCCACTTTGTACGTCCTAAATGTTTTCAATACTGTACTTCAATAACAAGTCTCACCCGAGCAGCGTGTCTCGAACGTCAAGCTTTCAGGTGTCCCGACCCGAACGAACAACAAAGCAAAAAGAATGACTAGATACTAGAGAGAGTCCTAGACTGGATGCTGTGGTTTCTAGCACTTTTATTCAACAACTTTTGGTCCGACCCCCCCCCCCCCCTAGAATTTCTGGTCTCGCTCCAGAACCCACCCCCCCCCCCCTCAACCAAATCGACCCCTATTAGCCATTTTTTGTTTAGACAATGTCATCGTCAAGAAAAAATTTTGGTCCCGACCCCCCCCCCCCTTAGAATTTTCGGTCCTCGCTCGGACCCCCCCCCCTTTTTTTCTGAAATTTTCGGTCTCGCTCGGAGCCCCCCCAATAGATCAGCCCCACGGACGGCCCCCCCCCCAAATTTGGGCGGACCCCCCTCTTGGATTCGCCCAAAATCGGGCTCGACTGATTTATACGCGATTTTTTACCAGGGCAATTATTGGTGCCTTGAAAAAAAACGGGAAAAAGACCGTTTCTGTATTTTTCCGTTTTTCGTTTTTTCGGTTTTTTCAATTTTGGACACTGAGTTTTCATATCTTTTTTGATGAGAAAATGAGAAAATCTGTGACCAAGAAAAATATGATGACGAAATTGACACTGATGTTTTGAAAGAACTGTTAAGCGAGGTGCAAGAATCGGCTGGAGCTGCCGAGCTGAGCTGAAAATTTCAAAAATTCCAAATGTCGCTCAAAATTGTCTTTCTTACACAATTACTGATTTGTTTTCTTTTTGATCTGAACTGACTCTAAATTCGGTTTAATTGCGTTATTGCAGCAAATTGTGTACGTCTATTGTGACCAAACAGTAGCGAAAGTGCGGGGGGTGGGGGGGGGGGGGGCCACCCCCCCCAGCCGAAAATCCGGTTTGCCTACATTGCTAAACCCGAAGCGTGGATTAACTCGATTTAAACTTTTATTTCAATTAAATGAAGGAAGTGAACGTGTAAGAAGAAAGAAAGAAAAAAGCAGCACAGTTTGTTTTGAAGAGGACGAGAATAAAAGACCTTGAAGACGTTTTGAAAAAAAAATTTGAAAAATTGGGAAAGGCCAAAAGGTAGTTTTAAAGTTGGCAACAGTTGAGTGAGGTGAATTTTGAACAGGAACGACAAACAAAGAAGTTTGGGGTTTGTTATTTGTTTCCTTCAGTTTAATTTTTCAGTTAATGTTAATTTTAGTGTTGAGTCCGACCGACGGATTGAGTTCATTCCAATTCAATTCCGTTTAATTCCACTGATTCCAGCGCGGCCCGTCGTTCGTGGTGAAGGCGAGGTGGGGCATCGACTCGGGCGGCCTCGGCAGTGTCGTCGGCGGAACGCTCGCCGAGATCAGTCTGATTCGAATGACCAGCGAAGGTCGGCTTGCGGTCGACGAGCGAAGAAACTGAAGGTACTTATGATGCTGATTGAAATAACGAGGGAGGAGGGTGCTTGACGTTGTGAAAGGTACGTTTAGCGTTGAGAAGAACGGGCGGGCATACGAGACTGCATTGGTAAAGGCGGGGCACATTGCAACTGCGCTTGGTTCGAGAGACGAGGGGTTCTACTAATCGAGACCGAGACAGTTCTTTCAAACTTTGGCAAAACGAGACGAGACATGCAAAAATCTCGTAGCACATGAAAAGACGACACCTCTCATGACAACCTCCTACTGTCGAACTCAATATAGGGAACTCGACTGGTTGGTGTGTTGGTGATCACGTGATGCCTGGTTTCTGTGCAACCCCACACCCACAGCAATTTCTGCACAGAAAGCATGCATCACGTTGTCACCAACGACGACGCTGATTTCCTATAATTTAGGAGTTCGATTGTACTTCCCAGTTAATAGTGGGTGGAGTTACATTCGCTGCCATTTTAGTTGCATAACAAGGAAAGAATGAAAAAAAAATTGATTTTTCCAGGGATGCAAACCGACAGTGATGCGTGCAATGGTCGTGATCGTGAATGCTGCGCAGTTGGCGACGTATTCTTGGACAAAAGGAGGTTGATTGTTTTTTCGGCTCGTGTACTTTTCCGGCCCGCGAAATTCCGGTCCGAAGAA
>JASANC010002630.1:0-30936 GCA_030248135.1 Theristus sp. LFF4_11 | reverse complement strand
ACTCTGAAGCATTCGCTGAAAACTGGCGAAAACAAGGAGGGACACACGCACGCTGCACACGCCGCTGCACAAGCAAAGCAAACGGTCCTGGCGTTATTTCCGTTGCTTCTCATGTGGTTCCGTTGCAGAAAACAACAATAAAGCTGAAAGTCCTGGTCTGAAGACGATGCGCTCTCAGCTCTGCTACACAGTGGTGTTGTTGCGCAATCACAAACACACAGGCACACACACGCGATATTATTCTGCTCGCTTTTGATAAGACACCTGCCTTTGCTGACGCAGAACAGAAACTTCATAATTTCCCAAGGGCTGTTGGGTCATCTCACGGACTCGGATCACTTCAATAATTTTGAATTGCCACGTTAAGCATGAAACTGGTTTTATTAAGGCGATACACTGAATAAAAATGACGATACAGCAGCGCACATGTCGGCCCATGCTTGTGTGTGTATTTGTTTGTTTGTGACTGCCCACTACAACATTACTGTTGTAAAACGGGATACAGCGTCTTCAGACTAGAACTTGTATTGTGCGAATTTGTTTTCAGAATATCTGAGCGAAAAGTTCTAGATGAGTGAACCAGTCGTGCAAAACTGATCTTGAATATTTCAGATTGAACGTCAGTTGGCGTACGAAGCACATGGAAGAAGACTTGATAAGTGGGAGGACATTGTCAGCACAATCGATTGGTACTGCACCGAGTCTGATCCAGTTTTATGCAGTTTGTTTGTTGTAGTTTTCACTGTTTGTTTGTTATTTATAGGCTGAACATCTTGAATTCCCACTAAATCAACAGCCGTTCTTTCCGAAAACAGCAGCGGAGCAAATTGCGATACAGCAGATACAGGTGTGTGTGTGTGTGTTGTGCAGTGAAAACAGTGACTCGAAGGTCAACGGTGATTGGCTGTTTTCATGGTTGGATTGAACGGGTTGCCGCAAATCCAGTGAAGCTTGTTGCCCGATAAAAAAGCTGTGATTACTGCTTATTGTGGTGCTACAACATGCTGGCACCTAGAAATTAAAAAAAAACGGAAAAATGTGTTTCCTTTAAAAAATATCAACTTATATCCAAACAACAAAAGCGAGAACAAAAATTTTCTAAATGCATGACACAGACAAATGCTGAATTGGATAATTTTAACCAAAACGCTTGAATTCGACGGAGTATATTTTTTATTTACCGGTTCAGTAAGTGTTTTCAATTGTTTATTTTTGAAAACTGCAAAAACTTCGTTCAGCCCCGTACACGCTTGGAAATCGAGACGGCCAACATACTGCAGTCGAGCAAAAACAATTTGCAGAATGGCGAGCTTTTGACAGAAGCGGAGCGTGAGATTGTGAAGGCGATGAGCTTATCGGAGGTAAAAAGCCGGGTCATTCATTGGCTGTCTTTGATTAAGACAAAGCGAACGCATTGTTTAGCAGAAAAAGTTACAATCAGTGTCTTGCAGTAGATAAAAGCTAAAGTCTATTTTATAGTGTCTGACTGAATGAAAATCTCCTAAACTGAAATCGAGTTCTAAAAAACCTGTAATGTGCAGGCAAAACAGAAATTAGCGGAGCTACGTAGGATGCGCCTGCTATTGAGTAAACAAGAGGAGAAATTTCCGACGGGTGGCGTAAAATCAAGAACAAACAGTGCGTCGTTTTTTATTTTGATCTGTTTTAGTCAGCAGTCATGCAGTCTAATTGGTGCTTTATGACGGTGGACTTATGAATGTGACAAAGACCACATACGTACACACACTCGCACGCTGTGTGATACAGCGCATGCGGTGCCAGTGTGTTTGTGCGTGCGTGTAAGTTTTTTTGAATTCCAGATTCCATCGCCGTCCAGAAGAAACACCGTCAAAAAGAGCTACTGAAGGAGTTTGACGCGCTGAAAACGAGGGATCCCGCTGCTGCGTTGGAGCGTCTGGAGCTGCTTGAACGTGACCGCATTCAGGTGTGTCGGTCGCATGTTGTTCTTTGTTTACAATCTCTATTTCGATAGCACATGCTACCAGCTGATTGGTTGGCGATCTCGTGATGCATGCATTCTGTGCAAGACTGGACAAGCTCCACATCCACAGCAATGTCTGCCCAGAAATCAACAACCAATCACCAGTAGTTGCATCTGGTATCGAAATAGATTCTATTCACGTGGCATTTTGTGCAACAACAAGGGCAACATGATGCGCCAACTAGTCAATGACTGACCACCACCACGCAACAAAATAATCATGAGATTCCACAGTGTGTTTGTTTTGAACCTGTCATTTTTATCGCAGGATACAGAAAACGCGAAACGTAAAAAACAAGGGATCGAAGTTAAAAGAAAACATAATCAGCCACAAATGGCGTATTTGATTTCAACCAAGCCCGACCCGATATCATTCGTTGTTCGTACTCCAATTCGAAATTTCGCGTGCTCTATATTCCACGCAAAAAGTGACAGGTTCAAACAAACATCCATCAAACTGCAAACATCAACTCTAACTATGGGTTGCATTGTTTGCGGGAACGTGCCTCACTGCGGCATCGTGGCACGGGTAAATGGGCGAAAGGGTCTGCGACAGCACCCCCGCCACAACCCTGTACTCCGTGAGCAACTGCAGCAACATCTGAGAGAGGCCAGGCAACGGAGTGCGAAGACGCCTGCTGCGTCCGGGACGACCAGTGAAGACAGCCACTCTGACACTGAACAGGACACGCTCACCAGGTATCGTGTGCTTGTGCAGACCGCTCACATTGTCCTGCAGAACCTTGATCTTCCAACTGTTGTTCTGTGTTACGTGCTTGGACTTTTCAAATCAACTTTTAATGATCAATCGCAAATGTTTCTCAAACGTCAAAATTTTAGCAAACCTCGACATTCAACGAAATGCTTGTTTTGGTTTTTTGTCTCCTTTTAGTCAAACTGTAAATAAACCCTGCGCAATTTTTGCATTCTGATATTTCAATCTGGCATGCTGAGGTGGTTAAGCCAATCAGTGCGCCGACCTGAAAAGCAACCAGTCAGCTGATTGTTTACTAGTCTATTCGACTGTACTTCATTGCCACATTCATTCAGGAACCCTTGATGACGGAGAAGCAGCAGACGAAGCAATGGGCCAGCAAGCAGCAGTTGGCGTTTCTCTCGGAAAACTCGAGGATCGAATCCGTGGCTGCGCAAAAGTTTGCGGCGAAACTCCAGAGTCAGCTTCCTGCAGAAACAGGCGGTTTCACCTGATGACGCGAGCCACGGCGACGACTCGCTCCCAGTTGGTGCAATTAATTTGAAAAACGATTGGACATTGGGCGTACCTGATGTGACGGAACTACGTTGGATCGCGGGGCGTCTTAGAAACGAAAGCGCCAACTCAAACGCCGAAGAAGGGCAACACGAAGCCACGGAACGATCACATGAAAGTCGGCTGAAACGGCTGAAACTTTTTAATCGAAATTTCCCAAGAAACGTCAGTCGAAAACGAGACATCAAACCCGGCCGATTCGAAACGCTCGAAAATCAAGCAACGTCAAAATCAAAAAGACAAAGCGAAAGAAACGGTCGGCGAAGAGACAAAGTCACGAAACGACACCACAAATGAATCGTCGAAAGATGAAATCAATGAAGACACAGACTTTGTTGATAACATTGATGGATTGTTTGATTTGCTGCAGCGTCTGGTGAAGGTTGCAAGGCAACAGCAACAGCAGGAACAATGCAGAGTCGAAAAATCGAGGAAAGGCGGCAAGCGAAAGTTGAATTCAAATAAAACAGTTGTCAATGACGATCAAGTGCTACATTTGAGTGACTTGGATCAGTGCAGTGAAGATGACAATTCAGAGCTGGACGAACAGGTGGGTATTTGGACTGTCCAATTTGATTTTGTTCAATGTTCTGTCACTGAGCTCAGTTTATGTCTATCACACATTTTGCTGACTGTTTCCGCAGCCGATTAGAAATGAGCGTTAAAATTTGAAATCAGTTTCATTGATTGGTTGAAGTGAAAGTGAAAGTGAAACTTGGAAAAGATGACCGCCTAAGACCCAATACAGTTGAAACGGTACTCTGCGGAATCGGGTAATCGGTACTCTGCGGAATGCGTTGTTTCAATCAGGCAATAATGAAACAATATCCACAAAAGTTTCTGAAAAAAACCATTAACAAGTTTCTGAAAAATGTTCAGGACGACTCGGAAGACTCTCTGATCGATGAACGATTGGAGCGCCGGGCGACGTGGCAGCAAGTGGAGACCAAACCGTGGATGGAAACGATGAAGTCAAGAAAACGGCGCCAGCGAAACAGCGTAAACGGGCCGCAGTTGAGCAGCGCAGCGACGCTCATCTGACACATCGCCACGATCACAACAGTGTCAGCCATAACAATGCAACAGACCACGCAGACCAATCAATGATCGATCCGACGAAATTACTGACGGCCGATTGTGCCACTGTGCCGGTGGTGATTGACGCCGGTTGGTTTTTTGTTCGCTGCTCCGCTTGCTGATGGCATCAAACTCAGATTGTATTGATTGCTGCACACAGTAAGACGCGTGCGTTCATGAATTTGAAGCAAAGCTAACGCTGAGATTTGCCTTTCATGAATGGAAAAGTCACTAATTTATGTCCTGGCCATTCTTTGTAACATTCACGTTTTGGACCCCTATCAGAGCAAGAAGACGGCACCAAGCAGAGTCAAGCGGCGCTGCTGGCTGAAGCGTTCGCAGACGACGAAGTCGTTGCGGAGTTCACGGCCGAAAAAGGAGGCACAGGCACAGGCCGAGAAACCGCAGGACGTGGACTTGAGCCTGCCCGGCTGGGGCGATTGGGCCGGTCAGAACATTGACCCGGATTCGGCCAAAAAGCGCCGAAACAAGAAACGGTTTGGTTGCTTTTGTTAGACTTTGCAGTACGACTATAGTTATACATGGATGAACCACAGGTGGTGCATGCCACTTATGGTTCACGTTGTGCGTGCACTCTTGCCACAGGTTCACTCTGTTGCTCCAGTGGTACATGACTATGGTGACCAGGCGTTGCGTGCACACGGTTCACTTTGTTGCGCCAGTGGCATATGCCCACAGTGACCAGGCGTTGTGTGCACAGGTTCACTTTGTTGCGCCAGTGCGCATATCCCCTCAGCGACCAGGCGTTGCGTGCACAGGTTCGCTTTTGTTGCGCCAGTGGCATATGCCCACAGTGACCAGGCGTTGTGTGCACAGGTTCACTTTGTTGCGCCAGTGGCATATGCCCCCTGACCAGGCGTTGTGTGCACAGGTTCACTTTGTTGCGCCAGTGACAAGCCACTGTGACCAGGCGTTGTGTGCACAGGTTCACTTTGTTGCGCCGGTGGCATATGCCCACAGTGACCAGGCGTTGTGTGCTTTGGTTCACATTGTTGCGCCAGTGGCATATGCCCACAGTGACCAGGCGTTGTGTGCCCAGGTTCACATTATTGCGCCAGTGGCATATGCCCACGGTGACCAGGCGTTGTGTGCACAGGTTCACATTGTTGCGCCAGTGGCATATGCCCACAGTGACCAGGCGTTGCGTGCACAGGTTCACTTTGTTGCGCCAGTGGCATATGCCCACAGTGACCAGGCGTTGCGTGCACAGGTTCACTTTGTTGCGCCAGTGGCATTCCCCCTTCTCCTTCACTTTGTTGCGCCAGTGGCATTCTGCCGCGTTTATTCCCAGTTCACATTGTTGCGCCAGTGGCATTTCCCACAGTGACCGGGCGTTGCGTGCACGGTTCGCTTTTTGCGCCAGTGGCATATGCCCACGGTGACCAGGCGTTGTGTGCGCAGGTTCACATTGTTGCGCCAGTGCCGCAGCATATGCCCACGGTGACCAGGCGTTGTGTGCCCGGGTTCACATTGTTGCGCCAGTGGCATATGCCCACAGTGACCAGGCGTTGTGTGCACAGGTTCACTTTTTTGCACCAGTGGCATATGCCCACAGTGACCAGGCGTTGCGTGCACAGGTTCACTTTTGTTGCGCCAGTGGCCTATGCCCCACAGTGACCAGGCGTTGCGTGCACAGGTTCGCTTTGTTGCGCCAGTAGCATATGCCCACAGTGACCAGGCGTTGTGTGCCCAGGTTCACTTTGTTGCGCCAGTGGCATATGCCTACAGTGACCAGGCGTTGTGTGCACAGGTTCACTTGGTTGCGCCAGTGGCCTATGCCTACACAGTGACCAGGCGTTGCGTGCACAGGTTCACTTTGTTGCGCCAGTGGCATATGCCCACAGTGACCAGGCGTTGGGTGCCCGGGTTCACTTTGTTGCGCCAGTGGCATATGCCCACAGTGACCAGGCGTTGCATGCACAGGTTCACTTTGTTGCGCCGGTAGCATATGCCCACAGTGACCAGGCGTTGCGTGCACAGGGTTCGCTCTGTTGCGCCAGTGGCATATGCCCACAGTGACCAGGCGGTGTGTTGCCCAGGTTCACTTTGCGCCAGTGGCATATGCCCGCAGTGACCGGGCGTTGCATGCACAGACTTGGCCATGGATGCCCACAGTGACCAGGCGTTGTGTGCAGGTTCGCTTTGTTGCGGTAGTGGCATAAGCCCTCTGTGACCACGGCGTTGCGCGGCCCCCCCCGCCGTTGAGTGCCCAGGTTCACTGCGTTGCGCCAGTGGCATATGCCCCCCTTTTCGGGTTCACTTGGTTGCGCCAGTGGGAGATGCCCACAGTTACCAGACGTTGCGTGCCCAGGTTCACTTTGTTGCGCCAGTGACATATGCCCACAGTGACCAGGCGTTGCGTGCACAGGTTCACTTTGTTGCGCCAGTGGCATATGCCCACAGTGACCAGGCGTTGTGTGCCCAGGTTCAGCTCTGTTGCGCCAGTGGCCTATGCCTACAGTGACCAGGCGTTGTGTGCCTGGGTTCACTTTGTTGCGCCAGTGGCCTATGCCCACAGTGACCAGGCGTTGTGTGCCAAGGTTCCTTTGTTGCGCCAGTGGCATATGCCCACAGTGACCAGGCGTTGTGTGCCTGGGTTCACTTTGTTGCGCCAGTGGCCTATGCCCACAGTGACCAGGCGTTGACTCCACAGGATAACTTTGTTGCGCAAGTGGCATATGACCACAGTGACCAGGCGTTGGGTGCCCAGGTTCACTTTGTTGCGCCAGTGGCGTATGCCGGCAGTGACCAGGCGTTGTGATGCCCAGGTTCACTTTGTTGCACGAGTGGACCCTATGCCCACGGTGACCAGGCGTTGTGTGCCCAGGTTCACTTTGTTGCGCCAGTGAGCATATGCCCACAGTGACCAGGCGTTGCGTGCACAGGTTCACTTTGTTGCGCCAGTGGCATATGCCCACAGTGACCAGGCGTTGTGTGCCCAGGTTCACTTTGTTGCGCCAGTGGCCTATGCCCACAGCGACCAGGCGTTGTGTGCCCAGGTTCACTTTGTTGCGCCAGTGGCATATGCCCACAGTGACCAGGCGTTGTGTGCCCAGGTTCACTTTGTTGCGCCAGTGGCATATGCCCACAGTAACCAGGCGTTGTGTGCCCAGGTTCACTTTGTTGCGCCAGTGGCATATGCCCACAGTGACCAGGCGTTGCGTGCACAGGTTCACTTTGTTGCGCCAGTGGCATATGCCCACAGTGACCAGGCGTTGCGTGCACAGGTTCACTTTGTTGCGCCAGTGGCCTATGCCCACAGTGACCAGGCGTTGTGTGCCCAGGTTCACTTTGTTGCGCCAGTGGCCTATGCCCACAGTGACCAGCCGTTGTGTGCACAGGTTCGTCGTGCGTGCACCGTGCGCCCCGCGTCGTGACCGTCACCTGCCGACGGTGGTGATCAGCGAGCGGTGCAACGAGTCCATACGCGCGCAGCAGGTGCACCAGCTGCCGTTCCCATTCAGGAGCGTCGCCGATTTCGAGGCGAGCGTCCGCCATCCGATTGGCCCCGAGTGGAACACGCAAACGGCGCATCTGACGTTGACGAAACCGCGAATCAGCGTGCGTAGCGGCGCTGTGATCAGACCAATGAACAAGCAGACGACACATCACGAATACAAAGCGCACACGGAGTCGCGCACTGAGAGTGATAGTGATTGAGTGAAGAAATGAGACTGTCTGCTGCATTTGCTGTTGAAGCGATCTTGAACGGCATTACAAATAGCGCTCAGCAACATTTACGGTAGTTTTTTTGAAAATCTGAAGATCATTTCAGTCAAACCATGTATTTCAAAATCCGCTGTCTTATCCTGCATTCATCCAATCTTGGCCATGGCAAAATTGATGGTCTCAATAGGATTGTATTGTTTGTTCACTTGTTTGTTGTTGCAAAAAAATGTCTGGGGATTTTCTGTTACCCTAAACTTTGTTTTAAATGGTGAAATAGAAACGTTCTGTGGTGCTAGTTGTTTTCGAGTCTGAAATTGCATTTAACAAGCGCGTGCAATGTGTCTGACCTGAACATTTTACCAGTAAGATCGAAAAATAGTATACGCAAACTGATAGCATTTATGTATGTTATGAAATCGTTCAGTTGGTGAAAACACTTTTACTGCGCTCATTTGGTTGAAAAAATTAGACAGTTGTAAAATAACTAGAAAAACCTAATAATTCAATCAATCAATGTATGGGTTATGGTAAAAAACGAAGCCTTTTTTACCAATGAGACCTTCGAATCAAAATGTGCTGAAAGTCCCGGAAAATGTTTACCATGGCTAAAATCATTATTGCTGTTGTTGCACTGATTGTCGCGGATACAAAGGTGAAAAAATCTTATGGAGACTGATGTTTCACGATTGATAAATTGCAATTTTTTAAGAGTAGCGTTTTCTCATTGTGTCTCCAACGCAAAATCCAAAGCAGGTTGCATTTAAGGTGTGTGTTGATTGGCTGCAATCGCGTTTTATTATTTTTTTCGACTTGCGTTTGAATTGTCAAATCCAGTACCACGCACTGTACATTCCATTGTGCACACTTGGTAGGCTCACCCAAACCACGGTAGCTACCGCGAGCCCGCTGTGCCCCGTCTACCGCCGCTTCCAGCCCGCGGCGGGCTACTGGTCGAGCGCAAAACGGGCTCGCACCGCTTCACGCAGACCGCGGCGGGCTTTCACCGTCGACCTGGCAGTGGCTTTCGTCAAAGCAACGGCCTATTCGGTCACCACTACGATTTAGACAGCGGCTACCGCGGTTACGGCCCGGTTCGACCGGCCGCGCACTTGGACCGACGCACCGCAATGTTCATGCAGCTGATGGCGTTTGATACCGGCAGTTATCGAACTACTCCGCAAGGTCACTTTCACTTCATTTACTGGAAATGGGGTGTCTTTTTGGTACTTGCACCATTATGCGGTACACTATAAAAACGATTGGTGGTGAAAAAAGCTGCAGCAGATTTTCATACCATACGCTTTGGTTAGCACAGATGAAATGATCAATCGAGGGCCAACATATCGAACTTTGTCAACAGTGATCATGCCTTATGGCGCAGCAATCATGTTTCTACTTCGAAAAAGAACAGTGTAGTAGCTAGTAAACGCAAAACTGATTAAAAACCAATTAGCCAACAGGTTCTGGCGATCGCAATCACGGTGCGCCACAGGAACGGACGAGTCAGAGACCGACAGGCCCTCAGCAGCACACAGACTTGTTTCCAATTTATGAATGGCCAACGGTACGCTGTGGTTGCATTATTTTTGGAAACGCTTAAAATTCAACCCCGTATTGGCGTCTAGATCAAGCGACAATTTCGTTTTTTCATTTGTTTTTCAAGTGTGTCATGTCAATTAATGCAGACTTTTCGAAACATTCACCAGCAAAATTGAATCGGCTAATCTGCCGTTGATGCACAAACTCTCAACGTTGTTTGTGTTTCTATGGGTGCATTTTCTCCAACATACAATTGCATGCTTTCTGCAAACTTCAATAATTTGCCAGAATTTGCAAACAACGGCTTTTGTTCCTGTTTCTGCACAGGACGACGACCGTGCGCAGTTTCTGCCGGACGCCACGATCGACGTGTACGACGAGCAACAGCAGCTGCATCGCATCGTGCCCGTCCACGAGCTCGAACGCACCGCGTTCCGCCATGCGACCCCCCCGCGCCCCCCCCCCCGGGCTCCCCCCTGGCCCAAACGCCCTTCTCTTTCCCACGGTGTCCCCCCCACCGTGGGACCCCACACTCCGCCTTGTCCAGGTTACCACTTTTATTTTCGATACACGGATATTGAGCGGGACATCCAGGCGGACGCCTTTTAAGCGTGTATTGATTTGATGCAAAGTAGATTATGGCCGCTATTTTTGTGATTGATAAAAGTACCACATTACTGTATGTAGTTTCAAAACTCTCAATGAATAAAACATTTTTTTAACTTTTGTTGAACTAAAAAATAGTGAGTCACCCGTAGCTGATGTTTTTTGCTATAGTCGTCCTGGATAATTTGTAGTATTAGCTGATTGGCTGGTGGTTTTGCCTGAATGTCAAGTTCAACTTTTTTTGTTTTTTTTGATTTTTGATGTGCGAGCATTTGTGAGGCAAATGGTCTTTTGCGGCCGAAGTATAGCGGCCTGAAGGATTGCGGCCTGGACGATAGCGGCCGGAGCATCGCGGCCTGGACAATCGCGGCCTGGAAGATTGCGGGCCGGGGCGATTGCGGCCTGGGAGGATTGCGGTCTGGGAGGATTGCGGCCTGGGACAATTGCGGCGCGGGACGATTGCGGCCGAAGTATAGCGGCCTGGACGATAGCGGCCGGAGCATCGCGGCCTGGACAATAGCGGCCTGGAAGATTGCGGCCCGGAACGATTGCGGCCTGGGAGGATTGCGGCCTGGGACAATTGCGGCGCGGGACGATTGTGGCTCCTGAGTTCGGAAATTTATGTAAAACCTTGTTTCTGATTTGGGAGACACAGAAAAATAAAAAGCAGCAGTTTTGATGGCGGAATTTTTGGTTTTGCAACGACGACGACGGCGGCGACCAGGATCCACTGTCCAGATCATATTTCTCCTCTGCTCATCCTTGAAAATTTGTAAATGGCTGTGGAGCCAGTTTGGCAGACATGGAACGGCAAAACTGATGCTTTTTATTTTTCTGTGCCTCCCAAATCAGAAACAAGGTTTTGCATTAGTTTTCGAACTCAAGTTCCAACTGTTCGCATTCACAAAGGTGTGCGTTCGATTGCGGCCCATTAGATAGAGGCCGAAGCATTGCGGCCGAAGCATCGCGGCCTGAAGGATAGCGGCCTGAAGGATCGCGGCCTAGGACGATTGCGGCATGAAAGATCGCGGCCTGAAGGATTGCGGCCAGGGACGATTGCGGCCAGGGACGATTGCGGCCAGGGACGATTGCGGCCAGGGACCATTGCGACCAGGGACAATTGCGGCCAGGGACGATTGCGGCCAGGGACCATTGCGGCCAGGGACCATTGCGACCAGGGACGATTGCGGCCTGGGACGATTGCGGACAACGAAATATTGGTGCTTTGTCATTGTCTTTGTCGCACGCAACTGGTTATATTATTCCTATTGTTATGCTCGCACACGAGTTTTCATTTTTTTTCAAAAAAGTTGTCTTCTTGTTTATTGATTAGTAATTATTTTTTTCTTAGAACCCAAAATCGAAATCTTCCATTCTCAACTTTCCTTGTCGCCGAGCCCAGATAGAGATAGATTCGAAAATTTTTTTGGGGGGGCAGCCCCCCCCCCTAAATAAAAAGCATCAGTTTTGCCGTTCCATGTCTGCCAAACTGGCTCCACAGCCATTTACAAATTTTCAAGGATGAGCAGAGGAGAAATATGATCTGGACAGTGGATCCTGGTCGCCGCCGTCGTCGTCGTTGCAAAACCAAAAATTCCGCCATCAAAACTGCTGCTTTTTATTTTTCTGTGTCTCCCAAATCAGAAACAAGGTTTTACATAAATTTCCGAACTCAGGAGCCACAATCGTCCCGCGCCGCAATTGTCCCAGGCCGCAATCCTCCTAGGCCGCAATCGTTCCGGGCCGCAATCTTCCAGGCCGCTATTGTCCAGGCCGCGATGCTCCGGCCGCTATCGTCCAGGCCGCTATACTTCGGCCGCAATCGTCCCGCGCCGCAATTGTCCCAGGCCGCAATCCTCCCAGACCGCAATCCTCCCAGGCCGCAATCGCCCCGGCCCGCAATCTTCCAGGCCGCGATTGTCCAGGCCGCGATGCTCCGGCCGCTATCGTCCAGGCCGCAATCCTTCAGGCCGCTATACTTCGGCCGCAAAAGACCATTTGCCTCACAAATGCTCGCACATCAAAAATCAAAAAAACCAAAAAAAAAGATTAAATTTCTTTTTTGAACTTGACATTCAGGCAAAACCACCAGCCAATCAGCTAATACTACAAATTATCCAGGACGACTATAGCCTGATACGGTCCATTTGAAATTTTTTGTTTAGTTCCCAATTAATTCCCACGGTGAATCTGAAATTTTAACTCATGAGAGAGAAACTTTGTGATGTGTTTTGAGAAATAGGATGGATAAGGTGAAACTTTGCTCTTTTTATTACAAAAAAAAGGGGTTTTTAAATAATTAAAATACTATTTTAATAATAGTATGGCCCATTATTCAAATAGTACTATTATTGACGAATGAATAATGCAAACAAAAAGATTGCACTTGTTTAAAAAAACTTGTACAAGTTGCAAAAAATTTGTGCTCAGAACACAACTTGATTGACCACACCAGCCTCGCATTTTGTGATACCTCATGAGCATTGAAAAGTGCCAAAAAACATGTACACTGACAGGAAGATACTGAAATCTACTTGTAAGTTTCCACAGATGGTGCACCAAAACAAACTTCTGAAATTAAAAATGACCTCGCGGTTGATTTGTTTTGTTTGTTTATGCAGTGCGTCAAAATTGTATCATGTTTTTCCCCGCATTTCAACCATAGGCCGCCAGAAATCTGCATGTTGCACTATTTGTTTTGCACTTTATCCATGAATTCGTAATAGCTGTGCAAAATTCAACACATTTTTCAAAATCCTGAGTGCATTTTAGTTTGGAAAAGTAAAAGAATCGTTCAATTTGGTTTTATATAACTCGAGATACAGCCATTTTTGTCCAGAAAATTGAAAAATCAACAAACACAAAAATGAAAGGAAATCATGCGAGGGGTTGTTTTATATCTAGATATGTGGCATATGTGTGTCGTCGATGCTGGTCAGCAGCGTTTTTTTCGTCGTACCAATGCCACTCGCATCGAATTGTTCGATGCGCTGCTTCAGTGCGCAAACGGCGGGCAACACCATTGAAATGGATTCGTCGTCTCGTGGATTTGTCGTTGGGGGGGGGGGGGGGTATCGGGTTTTAGGGGATCACGGCACCTCCGCACACCCACGGTAACACACGTCGTTAGAATCGCTGGTGTTCTGGGGCTGACAAAAAAGCAACTGTTTGACAGCTAACTTAATATGACCAACGAAGATGGCTGATTTCAAAAAAAACTGCTATTGTTCATCAACAACGTCGGCCAAAAGCTGGCAGCCACGTTTTTTAAAGTGGACGATGCTGCACATAAGTTTACCACTCAAGACAAAAGCAGTGAACCATTTACCATTGAACAGAACACTAAACTAAAGAAACGCTCACTGACACATGTCAAATGCACAACAACAAAACCAACAAAGCACCGAAACAACTTTGTCAAACCATTGAACAGCTCTGAAACGGAGGAATCAACTGGTTAATTCGCGGGTCTCGGCCATTCCGGCCGGATCCGGCCGGATCCGGCAAAATTGCGCCGGAATCCGGACCGGATCCGGATCCCATTTTAGGCGCCGGAATCCGGAATCCGGAATCCGGACCGGAACCGGCTCCATCCCTACTCTCCGCCATTGATGATTTGCACCTGATTCGATAACTAAAACATCAATGTGTTAGGGTAAAAAATGCAGGGTGGCAGGTAAAAGTCAATGAACAATCGTTCATTATTCATTAATCATTTACTATCGGCAAATTATTCATGTGAATAATTAATAATTTGAAAAATTACATTAATAATACAATTTGAATAATATATTACTCATTCGTCATTCATTATTCAAATTCAGAGTTTGACGAATGAATTATTCATACCATCTATAGGATGGATCCTTGAACAAAAATCTTTTTTATCACATGAATAAATGATTGCAGTGTATCTGAATTTCAAAAATCTTTCCTTGAAGATCTTTTCGTATTAAATTTGTTGTTGTTGATCTTGAAACGGATATCTAGACACTACATGCTTGTTGTTTGATCGATTTGCGATTGTTACACTGTTAAAATCTTAATATAACATTCATCTCAAGTTTCATGACATTTATGTTGTTTGTGCTGTATTTCGAACAAATGGAATCAAAACCGAATCAAAACAGCGACTCCATTTGTCACATGTTTACTGCATTTTGCCGTTCTCTAGAGGTGTCAAGTCAAGTGAAGCAACAAAACAAATTGTTAATCTGCACGTTTCAAGAAATTTTGGTGTCAAGTCAAGTGAAGCAACAAAACAAATTGTTAATCTGCACGTTTCAAGAAATTCAAAAAATAAACAAAATAAAAATTTTAAAACAGTTCAGTCTGCAAGAAAATGCTGCGAGCTGCTAGTTTGCTTTTCTTCACGTCTGTCGTGTTTGGAAATTCACAGGTGACTTGAAAAAAATGTTGAGCAAAATCGCAGACCGTGCAGGAAAACTGCTTTTGTTTAGTACCTGCAAAAACGCCAAAATAACCTGCAGAAGCAAGTGCTAGTCGTACGTTTTTTCAGCCTTTTACAATAGACGATTTGCAGGTGTTGTGAAAAAAATTTCAAATTTCAACATTTCAAAAATTTTCTTTTGCATGTGTGTCCAGTACCAGTATTCCACCATTGCCTTTCGTTTAATGAGAGAAATTATTTTTTTCTTTTTCGTTCAGATGGTACAAATTGTTTTCTTCAATTTCACAGTCTATAAGAAACGAACATGTTGCGGTACCACCGCCAAACCCATTTGCATTGGCGACTACAGTAGATGGGCAAGGTCAATCGACAGTCACTGGCGAACAACCCCGAGGCCAGGCCGCGGAAGGACAGCTGGTGCCAGTGGACGACTGGGCAAGACCAAGGGTACATGCGCGCTTTTGGTTTTCAGGCAGTGAAAAATCTGTGGGCTACAAAACGGTAATTGAATCTGTGATTCTATCAGAAGCGTTCAGGTTTCAATTTTACGTAATAAATTGGAACGCAGTTCAAATTGAACCGTAAGTTTCGCAGCTAGTTTCACACCAATTTTTCGCACATATATTTCGGAATTTTACAGCCTAATTTTACAAAGGTGTGCTTATAGTGTTTTCTGGTTTCAGCACACCAATCAAGAGACGTTTTTTCGTAATCGACGACGTCAAGAAAAGGCACAACGACATAGACAGCAACACCCAGTGGAGCACGAGGAGAAAAGGAGAGGCAGAACACAATGGAGGAACGCACAGTTTAGATTCACCGAAATTGCAGGTAAAAACACTTTTTATCAGACTGTGCCAAGTTTTTTTTTCAGTTATGTACTTTTCCATTCAATGTTTTGGTTTTATTGGAATTTCCTGAAATACACAATTTTAGCCCAGAATGCTGGAAAAAAGCGGTTCTTGGCATAAGTTTTTGAAAGATTTTTTTTGCGTTTTTGTGAGGCTTACAAACTGACGTGCCGCGCAGTGATCGACATTGATTTCTTTTGAATGCTTTCTACTTCCAAAAACCTGCGTGCATTATTTTTCCAATTTCGATTTGTGACAATAATTTTTAGAACGCGCACAACTGAGTAATTTTTCAGGGATTCCGATTAGCCATGGTGGGCATGAACCAAGAAAAGAAAGGTCAAAACAAAGAAGAACTTCAAAACAATGATGAGTGATATGGCAATATCGTGACAGTTTCGTTTGTTACGGACTCACGTACTGTGTTTTTTGCTGTTGTCTTCGTTTAAAAAACAACCATAAAATCGAAAAGTAAACCATGCTTCTGAACCTTGGCTTGCGGTTTCAGTTTCGGCCAATCGATTGCTGTTCAGTGAATATGAAGTATGTATATACGGTAACCGGACATTTCCCGCGCGGACATTTCCCAAACGGACATTTCCCGCGCGGACTTTTCCCGCGCGGACATTTCCCGCAACGGACTTTTCCCGCGCGGACATTTCCCGCGCGGACATTTCCCTCGCGGACATTTCCCGCGCGGACATTTCCCTCGCGGACATTTCCCGCGCGGACTTTTCCCGCGCGGACATTTCCCGCGCGGACTTTTCCCGCGCGGACATTTCCCGCGCGGACATTTCCCGCGCGGACATTTCCCGCGCGGACTTTTCCCGCGCGGACATTTCCCGCGCGGACTTTTCCCGCGCGGACATTTCCCGCGCGGACTTTTCCCGCGCGGACATTTCCCGCGCGGACATTTTCCGCGCGGACATTTCCCGCGCCGGACTTTTCCCGCGCGGACATTTCCCGCACCGGACATTTCCCGCGCGGACATTTCCCGCGCGGACATTTCCCGCGGACATTTCCCGCGGACTTTTCCCGCGCGGACATTTCCCGCATTTTCAGACATTCCCGGATATCTCCATTTACTTTTCAGTCAGTTATAAAATATACTTATAAAATTTACTTATAAAATAGCAACACTTATAAAATACACTTTTAAACGGCAAAAAGTACTCATAAAATGATTAAATGATGAAATCAAATAAACATGAACAGCATGTCCCAGACGTTCATAACGTTACAGATGCATTGTCATGTGTTGCTTACGGTGGCAAAGTGAATTCAACGCTACATGATGGACCGCTTCGTGAAATCCACTCCACATGTTGTTTAACCTGAGTGAAAATGCTGAATTTTAGTGATTTTTTAGTTTTTTTAGTAACTTCTGCTGAAATATCATTTAAAAAGAGTAGAATTTGGCAATAAACATTGAAAACAAAAAGTGTATAACTTAATTTTATAAGTGCTTCAAGTTTCATGGCTTTACGTGCAATCAGTCGGCACACATAACAATGCACAACAACAACACGTGGTTTCAATGATTGATAAAAAGTCTGCTGAAAAGTTTAATGAATCAATGAGATATCGATTGAGATATCCGGGAATGTCTGAAAATGCGGGAAATGTCCGCAGGAAATGTCCGCGGGAAATGTCCGCGGAAAATGTCCGCGGGAAATGTCCGCGGGAAATGTCCGCGGGAAATGTCCGGTGCGGGAAATGTCCGCGCGGGAAATGTCCGGTGCGGGAAATGTCCGCGCGGGAAATGTCCGGTGCGGGAAATGTCCTTCCGCGCAGGAAATGTCCGCACGGGAAATGTCCGCGCGGGAAATGTCCACGCGGGAAATGTCCGCGCGGGAAATGTCCGCGGGGGAAATGTCCGCGCGGGAAATGTCCGCACGGGGAAAGTCCGCGCGGGAAATGTCCGCGAGGGAAATGTCCGCGCGGGAAAAGTCCGCGCGGGAAATGTCCGCGAGGGAAATGTCCGCGCGGGAAAAGTCCGCGCGGGAAATGTCCGCGCGGGAAATGTCCGCGCGGGAAAAGTCCGCGCGGGAAATGTCCGCGCGGGAAAAGTCCGCGCGGGAAATGTCCGCGAGGGAAATGTCCGCGGGAAATGTCCGTGGGAAATGTCCGCGCGGGAAATGTCCGGGAATCTGTATATACACATCAATAAGGAGTAATTTTGTTGCAACTTAAAAACCGATTTACCGTCGTTTCATGCACACATAGTAAAACTGGTTGATTTTTAATAAAATTACGTGAAGATTGTTGTTTTTGCCATGAGTGGAGTAAAGTACGGAACGTTTGAAGCACCACCACATAATACGTTACGTAGTTTGAGATGTGTCTCTCTCATGCGGGCGCAACCTGCAGGAAGAACATAAAAACGGTAGACAACATATTTGAAACTGTTGTGCTTTTGACGCAGTTTTTGAAAAGTTTCCTTTGTGACCAACGAATACAAAACTACTTTCGCTCATTTGGAGATCTTCACACAGCTCAAATGGTTTCAGCGAAATGTGCAAGTTGATGATTTTCGGATTGATATGGACCACTGTAAATGTCGGCCGCTCACAGGTTGGAAATTTCTTGCCGTTTTATATCTTCGCATTTCGCTGTTTCAGCGACTGTTTTGTCTCACATTGGTTACACATTGCTTTGTTTCACATTGTTTCGCAACAACGACAACAGAAGGAAAAGGAAAAAAAATTGAAAAGTTTTGAAACGTGTTTTCTGTGCAGACATTTCCGCCGATTCCATGCGTGCACCCACCCTGCTCCGAGCACCGAAGTGCGGGTGCAGGCTCCGGCCTACTGGCTGTGGTTCACCCGTTGCCGCCGCACGTTTCGCTGCGTGACCCGTTCATGCAACAATTGGGGCCAGTTTCAATAAGGAAAACTACTTTGTTTCTCACTCCTACCCTCTCTTTCGGATCCCCTACCACTAATAATCAGCGGGAAGACAACGCAATAGCAACCTTTTTATGGCAACGGTCCAAGACAACGCCATGTGTTCCTCATTTTTTTCTGTTGATGTGGGTGGACAATGCAACGCCGCGAAACAAAACCGACCAATGTGTGAAAACATTGAAACTGGTCTCACCGAAAACGGTTAGAACGCCGAATTGCAAAGCAGCCACGACCATTTCGATCGCTCAATGGCCGACTGGAATGTGATGGATCCGAAAACGGCGTTTTTCATGGATCTCATGCGGCACAGCCCGCCGGCCTACAGAGCAACGTGCGTGTACAGCATGCGTCTTCAAAAGAAGACAGGTTTAGAGAAAGAAACTTGTGGTGAGAGCACTAACGGTTGCCTTGCTGACAAGTGTACACAGTGCATTTTGTTGAAGCAAGACATGGTGTCAGAGACAGAAACGTGAAGGTAAATTGTCCATTGGGTAAACTATTCCGTCGAGAACCCAATTTTGCTGTTAAATTGATTGCAAGGGTTATAAACTGCTGAATAAACTGAATAAAAGGTGGTAAAAATCAATGCGTGTTATCTGGCCAATTGGATTACACCCTGAACTAAAAATTTTCGGCTTTGCAATTTGAAACTTCTTGTCAACAAGCACAGGGGCGAACCGCATGAGCAGTCATCGTGGCATCGATCGCACGACGGCAACAACCATCGTGATCGCTCGAACGCTCACCACGTGCCGATACATTTCTGGGATCCGCATGTCTGCACGGTTTACTGTTTGTTTATAATCGCTGTCATCACAAATGGAGATGGCAACGTATAGTGTTGACTGATGGCCGAATATTGACCAATTCAAACGCACGATCGTTTATTTTACGTTACAAAGCACAAAACCATTTTTTTCTTTTCCAGCACGTCACGCAAGACCGCCATCACACCTCACGTGGTTATCACCGATTTGGAGAGCCGCAGTTCCTGGATTTTTCATCCGGGTCATCAGAGCATCATGGAATGAGCGGTTTTAGGCGAACTGGTGGCGGCCACGGCGCGCGCGAGTGGATGCCGCACCACGGTGGCATTCGCCCGAAGTACCGCATTGGTGACGAATACGGTGACTTGCACGGCTTTTTGGATGCCAGCAGAATGAGAGAGCGTGGTGCAGGCGCTAATGGACGTTTGCGACCGGTGCTGAGGCATCATAGCAGATGCTGGTGGAGAGCGGATCGAAGATGTTGATTGGAAATTGTGGTTCTCAATGATTATTTCTGAACGCGTCCTTGGAAGTTTTCACTCAGTTGTTTTGGTGAAGTTCAATTGTATTTCGGAAATAGGATACAACAAAAAATTTGCTGATGCGATGAATATGCAGATCTCTGGATTGGAACATAGAACAAACCAATTTCATGCTAAAAACAGCTTGAATATGTGCTGTGTTGGAAATTTCTTCTATCCTTACTCCTTATAAAACCAACTGAAAGACGATAAAACATCTCAATCTTCTTTTGTACCTTCCACTCCCCGAAACAACCACATCATTTCTCCCCCTTGAAGTTTTCACATTGGGACTGTCATCATCACACACATTTTCATCGACCAAACAACAAAACAAGTCCAAAAAGTCGCCGCATTCCACCCAAGCAACTTCGACCGCAACAACAGCAACACTTAACGAGCTGCCATTTATGTCCGTGTGCACCAAAACCGGCTTCCTGCAATGGACGAGCCGGGCGCGCTCGCGGCCGTGCCTGGGCCTCTGGCTGCACGCGCTCCTGTGGAGTCCGGTGCTCGGGCTGCTGCTGTTCGCCGCGTGGTCGTGGTTCGCGTTCACAATCGTCATCGGCTTTGCGCTTGTAACGAACATTGTGCAGAGGTGACAGAGAGTTGCAATTGTCTCAGAATCATAAAATGGAATGGCATTTTTTCATCCCCTCTGATTACCGCCGGAGACATTTCCTAGTCAGGGAGAGGATCACGGGGTGTCTGACTCTGACCTTGACCACCTGACCTTGTTTGACATCAATTTGTGGTGAAAATAGTGAGTGGTAAAAACTGTCACAAATTTCTTAGCCCTGTGCTGTAAATCACCCATACCAAAAGCTAAAACTAAATTCTCCCTTTGGTTTCAATTGTGAACGTCTTTGATAAATTTCCATTTCTAAGCATTGCTGTCAGGTGGGTGTTTGGAAAATAAATGAGGTTGGCGTAGGTGGGGTGAGAGGTTAGCAATTGAAACTACTGTTCTGCACTTCCAGTCGCGACAGTTATGATCCCATAACTTAAAAACACACTTGGCAAAATACATTTTTAATGGTTTGTTTAACACTGTCCATTGCACCTTCAGGATCATCTACGTTTGCCTTTATCAAGTGTGTTTCACATTGAGCGCGGTGTCGATGCTACGCACGCTGATTGCATCCGCACCGAAACACTGGCCCAAGAGGTATCCATCAGGGTGGAAAACTCTTTTGTTGCACAACGCGCTGTTCAGGTTTGGAACCTCTGCCAGAAATGCACCCCGGTTTTGGGACCTCGATTGGGACCCGGACCTGCTGACACTACGACTTAGTTTGGAACCTCATTTAAGACCGGGATTTAGATTAGGGCCTCTGCTTTGAGTCTTTTGTTGCGATAGGGAGCTCTGACCTGATTTATCACCCCTGTTGGAACGACAACTTGATTTGCCACCTTTGATTGACCGGACCTAAAAATTTGCTACCATACGGTAATGGAGCATGTTTTCGGTCGTTCAACGGATGGTTTTCTGAGTGTTCTAGCAGTTTCGCCACTGAACATAACACACTGTGTGCGGTTTGCATTTCCGATGGCGTCTGTCCGAGAGTGTGATGGCGCAGCTGCGCACGGCGTCGCCGTCGCACCAGCGCCAGCTGCTCAGCACGCTCGTTGCGCGACGTCGGCTGCCGGTGATGACGCGCACCGCCACGGACTCGGTCGCCTTCTGCACGCACTGCTGCATCATAAAGCCAGACCGGACGCATCATTGCAGGTGCGTGGCACGTGGCGTCGGAATGGGTTACTGGGTGCATTCAGAACTGAAAACAAACGTTATTGGCTGACAACTGATTATAGTGGACGCTCATGACAACGTTCTGATGAGTTTCAGTTACCGGACGAACTGTATTGCAGACGCTGTTTCCGATGTCAGCCACGTTTCGACCACCATTGTCCGTGGCTGAACACGTGCATCCACGGCTACAACCACAAGTTCTTCGTACTGATGCTGTGCTACGCGGCCGTGACGGGCGTCGTCTCAATCTTTGCCTGCATTCAGTTCGTGATCGTCTGGGCGAACGGCAATCTGCCCCCCGACGGTCCACCATTTGCGCCGATCCGACTCAGCCAATCCGCTTTGAAAACACATCTCTGCCTTTTTCCAGCGGTGAGGCGGGATGCGTTTGGAGCGGGGTTTGGAATTTTTCCATTTATGAGTCGCAGTATATTTCAGACAGAAACTATTGTGGACATCAACAAAACACCATTTTCAGTCAACGCTGTCATTGTTGATCGCGGTGATTGTGCTGCTGCAGATGCACGCCACACTCGTCCGAGACAACGAGACAACCGTGCAACAGATTCAGGATCTGAAACTCGCTGGCACACCGTTCAACACAAACGACGACATCAACTACAAACATCCGACCTCACTGCGACGAAACATCGAAGCGGTTTAGTGTGGTGTTTTTCACTGAACACAAAAAATTGAAACTTTTCCAGTTATATTCAGCAATCTCCATATGACAATTGTCCCTTCTAAGGGAACACGCTGATCTGGGCTGCCAGTGACAGCGCGGTTCAAAACTGTCCCGCCTACTTTGTTCACATCATCAGATGACGCTACATTAGCTTGAAAAACTCAAGAATTATTGGTCAAAAAACTATGGAGAACTGATCAACCGATTTTGACCGTTTAGATTTTTGGTGCTCACCAGCCCGTTCACTGGTGCCTCCCACTAACGCCGACTCTTAACCTGTTCTCGTCTCCCATCTATCGGAATGGAGTGCTCGTAAAATTGCCGTACGCCGACAGCAGTAGATCATCAAGCAATTGCTTAGCGAGTGATTGCGAAGAGAATACTACTACAACTGAAACATCGCCACAATCACAGTCCATAGTGCAGCACGCTGCCGATACAATTTCGCCGAACAGAAACATTTTTTCGTGATAAAAAACCGTTAATCCACATGATAAAGCGCCCTTTTGTCTGCTTTTGTCTGTAAAATTTTCTTTTGTAGAACTGGTGAGAGACGGCGACAGCACGGCACTATAAAATATACCTAACCTTGCAACATCATTCAATGTTACAACTTTAACTTTCCTCTGGATCTCTAGCCGAATAAAAACGTTCAATCGATAGAAGGCGAATACCGTGCCACGCTAGGCAGAGATTTCCCAAGTTTTCCCGAACGAGAAAGTCCCTAAGAATAAGAAATCGCATGTGCCACTTGTTGACTTTAAAAGTCGTGTTTTGTAGAGCTTCGAGCCACGTGTGTTTTTTATTTTCTCAAAACTAGACTTTTTTCTAATCATCATGATGCCATTAGAACGGGCTGATTTTCTCGAGAGCACCTACATCACGACCACGGATGCGTTTGCTGATGTAACGCAGACAACCACAAAAACAACAACCAGCACTGCTGAGGAGCCCTTGAGCACGGTAGCTGCCAGTTGCAATGAAAGCACCAACAACCGAAACAAGACAACGCCAACACCCAATTCGGATGAAAACAGTCATTTGCCGCAGGTGGTGCGGCGAGCGGACGGCGGCTATCTCATCAAGGTTGGCAGACACGCTGAAAAAAAGGTGTCCGGTGTCGCTTTCACCGGGATGTCCCGCGCGGTGTCCGTGTCAGGGAGAAAAAAGTGGGCTAAAACAGTGAGTGTGCTGTTGCTACCACTTTCATTTCTGGGAGACTACGCAGGACACCCAGACGAACAGAACACCGGACACCTGCTCGGGCATACTTTTGTTTGCCATGTTGCTTTGGTTTCAAAAGTTTTGAAGTGAACTCACATGAATCGAAGCTAGCATTCTACAAAACTGCACTGATGCGTTGCCGTTTGTGCAGTCAGCGGTGCTGGGCGAGGGCGCGTACAGTCGCGTCTACCGTGCGTACGACAGCAGCCGCAATCGCACGGTGGCCCTGAAAACGGTCGACATCGACACGGCACCGGCCGCCATCGTGCGACTGTTTCTGCCGAGGGAAATTCGCATCTATCGAACCCTTGACCATGCAAATATTGCGAAATTATATGACGTTTGGGAACATACTTTTTTACACATTTGCTTGAGAGTTTTACTTTTAGTTGCTTTGGCTATCGCGCTTTTAGAATCTCACGTTTCATTACGTGTCGTTTCACTGCGTTTTGTTCCACAGAAGTAATCGTTTCAAATTGATCAGCTTACCAAAAACAAAAAGATCGAAAAGTTGCCGGTCAAAGATCAAAGAAAAGATCTAAGCAAGCACCGCAGAAACAGCAAAAATAGATTCACTTCAAAACTTTCAAAACAAATTTGACAAGCAAATTCATGAGTCAAACTTTAACATTCATATTTTTTTTTGTTGCAGGCATTCCTGATTGGAAGGAAACTGTATCTGGTTGAAGAGCTTGCAGCAGTCGGCGCAATCATTGATTATTTTCCGTTTTCTGAATCGCAAGCGAAATTAATCATTCGTCAACTGATTGAAGCCATTAGATATCTTCATTGTTTGGTAAAAAAATTGAAAAAAAATGTTTTTTCCACAACTTAATGTCGAATTCACTGGATGCACTTTGATCGGTAGTCATGTCAGTCAAACAAACTCATTGCAATATTATGTTTGAGTTTTGAAACTTTAAAAACTGCTCGATTTTGGTATCTGTGCCACTTCAGAAAATCGTTCACCGTGACATCAAGAGCGAGAACGTGCTGCTCGATTTGTACGGCAACGTGAAACTGATCGATTTCACGTTCAGTCGTCGGTACACGCGCGAAGAAAAGCTGAGAACAAAATGTGGCAGCAGACCGTACATGGCGCCTGAGATACTCGCAAATGTAACACAAACACAGAGTTACAATTTTACAGCCGAAATCAATCAGCTGATTGGCTGTTTGTGAATCGGGCGCCACTGATTGGTGCAACGCGCTCAATGATGCCAATCAGCAATTAAACCGCAGATACAGAATAAAACTGCATATGATGTGCAGTTTCACTGTGCGTTGTTTTCACGAGTTGATCGATTGATTGACAGTTTTTTTCAAAGTTATGAACGTTGATTGGTAGAGACAGTAAACGGCTACACAACACAACCATTCGACACAATTCTAGAAAAGCAGCCAATCAGCCAGTCCTGCTTCAAAAAACGTTATTTTTTTCAAAATAGACACGACTGTCGGTTTTTCTGTGCAGAAACGCTACCACGCTTCGCCGGTGGACTGGTGGGCAGTGGGTGTCTGCCTCTACATGATGTGCGAAAATCGATTTCCATTTCTGAGCGATCAGCAAACTCAACAGTTGTTGGTTAGTGAAAACAGTGCGAAACGTTATGCGATCATAGCACTTGTGCCGGCTGAGTGGCTAAGTGGAAAGCACTTGGGACTTCCAATCGGGTTCGGGTTCGAATCCGCTCGTGACCACTCGGCTGCCCCGGGTTGCGTGGGGCTTAATGGTTCGGCAGCATGAACGTGGGCTTTTTTGATTCACAAGATTGCTGTTCCGGTGGCGAGGAACTTAATGACATCGCGCCCATGCATACCAGCGCAGCTTGCCCAACGCCCACTTCTATAGCAGAAAAACTGCTTCCAACGTCGCAGCCCATGTGGTGGACAATAAAAAATTGCGACACTGCCTTTCCCCAAGGGCGTTGGGTAAGGATAAAAAGGGGACAACAAACAACAACAACATCTAGCACTTGTAAAAACAGCAAATCAGGATGTTGGAATTGAACAAAAATTGTGACGACAGTTTCTTTAAGGCGAACGGCATGCGCCCGGAGTTGGTTTATCACGACGAGCGATCGGATGAATTCCGTCAACTGACCGACGCGCTGTTGAACTGCGATCCAATCGAACGCTACTGTTATCAATCGGTTCGATTATTATGCAGTACTTTCGCATATTTTGGAATTTGACTTTCTAGTGAAACAAAACTCATCAGCAGAATATTGCAATTCCATTCACCGCTGACTGGCCACTTTATTTTTGTCCGGATGTCCACGATTAGTCAATCCACAGTTGACGGTTTGTTCATCAAGCAGCTACGTTTTTTCAGAGTGAGAAACTTGTGCATTGACTGAAGTAGCGTTATGACATCCGTGACCTTTGTGCTGAACATCCGCCGTTATTATCTGATATTTATCTTCTGAAATCTCCACAGACCCGACTGTCTCCATGGCTTGCAACGACCGAATACAGCCTCTCAACAACACGCATCGATCTCGCGGCGCAGTATCACCATCGTGGTTGACCAAACAAGATGCAGAATAAAACGTGATAAACACACTTTTTCCTGCAATTTTTGTTGAAACATATCAGGAGGTGGTTATTGTTGAATTTTGTTGTATTGTGAAGTGAATTGGAATGTTTTGCGTCAAGAAACCCTTGTGTGTAAGGAAGAAAAAATGAACAGAATAGCACGAAGAAAAATTAGTTTAAACACGTCAAATTTGGCACCCAATTGGGTTTCTGAACGTCTTTTTCTTTCATTCAAATTTCGCGCTCCTTGCATCCTGAAAAAAGCGGCCATGTTTACTCGGTCATTCCGTATATCGAAACTAAAGCCATCTCAGACAAAACAAAACTCAGACAAACAAAAGTCTCAGAAGTACCGTGCCACCCCCCTAAAATCGGCATCGGACCCCCCCCCCTCAAAAATTTGGCCGACACCCCCCCCACACCCCCCATGAAATTTTGTCTGGCGGACACCCCCCCCCCCCAATTTTATCCTTGGTTCAAGAATCATTTCCTGTGTTCGCGAGAAATTCGACTCTGCTTCTTTTCATTTTTGATTTTTGAGTTCGTTTTGTTGTGTTCCGTTCAGTTCAGATTTTTTTTCTCGTTTGACTTGGCTCGGTTTCTTTTTTGTTTCGGTTGCTTCGTTTATGTTCAGTGCGTTTCGGATCGTTTTTGGTATGTGTATTAGTGTGTGACTGTTTTAAGAGTCCTTTGTGTGTTTGCGATATGTCTGTTTCTGCGTCTCTTAAAAAAAAGAAAAAAAGAAAAAAGAGAAAAAAGAAAAAAAAGATGTGCAAAAAAGAAAAAAAAGAAAAAAAACAAACAAAATAAAATGATGAATGAAGAGACAGCTCATAGACTTGTTTCTTTGGTTTTTTTTTGTTTTTTCATCATAGTGTTGAGCCGTCACAGGCGTCGTTGCTGTTCTTTATCTTGTGTTTAAGAAAGCCACTCATTGAAGTTTTTTGTTTATTGATTGTTTCGGGTTCTTCAGTTTTCGGTTCTCGTTTTGTGTGTGAATAGAGTTTTTTGGATAGAGTTTGTGCCTCCAAATGTTTTTCAACTTCAGCTTGTTTTAGGGTAAAGACATGGGCAATTCTTGCCCACATCCGGCACCCGATACAAAACAATGATATAATAGTTGTTTGTTTCATTCATTTTTTTGATAATTTTGTCATTATGTTAATTCTTTATCATTGTGTTTTTGTTAAAGGTGTTGCGCGTTAAATCTATATTATTAAATTTACAAAGTGTCTGTGTGTCTGTGGCATTTTTTGCAATTTGAATTGGCGCCCTTTTTTGCTACTTAAGAAAACTCCATCTCAATTTCCTTAATCTATTTTTTTTATTAATGCCAGTTGAGATTGTATTCTCAAAACGTCGCTCTTCATAGCTGGAGTCATCATGATACACTTTGGTCAACAGAGACAGTTCAGCACAGCATAGGCAAATGGAAGCGTGGCTGATCAAAACTTGATGATCGACTGGGAAAGATGTAACAAAACCGTCTTTGAAAAAAGTTTGAACTTTTTGTTTTTAAAAAATCGGGTTGCAAAACGGACATAGACATCGGCATTGCAAGTTGCACTTTGAATTCAAAACAAGTAAATTTCATTGAAATTGATACTCCATGTTTCATTTTCAAATTGATACTACATGGTTATGAGCGATAATTTCAACGTAACGCACGATGGGCAACTGGCAATTGTTGCTGCTCAAAGCTTGACGAGCGACTGCGAAAGATGTGACAAAACCATCTTTGAAAAAAGTTAGTTTTTTAATTGGGTCGAAATAGTATTTACCATTCATTTTCACTTTGCAAAATGTTTGGGTCATGTTGGGGTGAACGGGTAAAAAGAAGCAATGACTGCAAAACAAAATTAGAAACGTCACTTTTTTGTTTCTTCTGTTCATGTTCACTTTACAAAAAAGGCTTGGCTTATGTTAGGGTAACCGGGCAAAAGAAGCATTAGCTTTTTAAAACGGGTATTTTTTAATGTAAAAACGTTAATTTTTATATTTTTTATTCAATTTTACTTAACTTTCAAAAAGGCTTGACTTAGGTTAGGGTGAACGGGTAAAAATAGCAAAATCATAAACTTCGCATTTTCACTTTGCAAAAAAGGCTTGGCTTAGGTAAATGGGTAAAAGAAGCATTAGCTTTTTAAAACGGGTAATTGAAAAAAACGTAAATTTTTATGTTTTTTATTCAATCTTTTCACATACAAAAAGGTTAGGGTGAACGGGGGAAAATAGCAAAATCATAAACTTCGCAGTTTTTATTTATTTAAATACATTAAAAAATATTGTATTGTAGGCGACTTCACGGCAGCACAAGGTAAATTTTCTTCAGGGTTATTATTCAGTAAACGTTACTGTTTTTTTCTTTCTAAGTCAATGCCACTTCACCAAAAAAACTTGGCATTGATGAAGCCACATACGCTCGGGTCAATAGGCTAGTAAAATCTTGAAATCTTGAAATCTTATCCACCCACCCCACACCCCAAAATTTTCTCGCTGGAGCTTCTTTTTTAAAACGCACGCGCACCTCGCATCCGCATGCTCATGCTCATGATCCACTAGCGCGCGTGCACACGCTCCGGCCTCAACAAAAACTTGTTCAAAACACAATTGTTCAGACATCTTCCATCTTGAAAAGGCTTGGCTCAGGTTAGGATTCGGTTAGGATCAGGTTTAGCTCAGGATCAGTAGCGAAAGCGGGACCTCGGGTGAGGGGGGGGGGGTGTTTGCCTAATTTTAGAGGGGGGGGGGGTCAGGTGCCTTCTCGGTGAGGGGGGGTGCACGGGCAGCAAATTTTCCTGAGGGGGGCCGGGGGGGTGCACTGGCAGAAAAATTTCGTGAGGGGGGGGTGCACGGGATCGCACGGGTAATACCAAATTTTTGCCTTAGTAAAACACAGAAATTCTTGTAAAATACAGAATATTTTGTGCAAACAAGCTGCTTGTTTGGTCAGAAACAACAAAATCTATGCAGGGACAGACACAAACGTCAAGAAAAATGCAAAAATTACGGTATTTTTGGAAAAAAATTGAGATGAGATTGACCACCGTGAGGGGGGGGGGGTGCGATCCCGTGTTTTCTCGCGGATGGGGGGGGGGGGGGAGTCTAGTACCCGTGTCGAGGTAAAGGGGGGGAGGGGGGTACACGGGTATCTGCCCGTGCACGGGCAGGATTTTCGGCTGAGGGGGGGGGGGTGGACCTAGGGTTAGGGGGAAAAAAAAATCCGGATTTTTTTTTAAATTAAAAAAAATTTTTTTTTTTTTAAATTTTTTTTTACAAGTTAGGTTTGTTCGAAGCGTCTCGTCGAGCTGAGTTCATCTAGACTATTTTCAGAACGATCCGGAAAACTATAAGAGCGAAAATCGTGTTTTATTGAAATTATGTCCATTTCATAGAGGGAAAGTTGCATTTTCAACAGTAAAACAGGACAATTTTCGACGTGTACTTGAATATTGAACCGTTCTTAGTTGTTCCTCTTTAGAAAATTACCAAAATTTGACTGTGTTCAAAAATTCCTGTTTGCTGTAGCTAAGTCGGCAACCCCTGTCGACCCGGTCGCCCCCCCCCAAGACACTTACTTTCAGGTTCAACCAGCTATGCTATCTGCCACATGGCGAGAGCCCACTCTTCAAATCATCGTATCGAAAACACGTACCATGATTTCGCGATCACGTTGCGGGCAACTGACAGACGCAAGTTTAACACGTTAGTTTAGCTCAGCACGCAAGTTTTAACATGTGGCCATGTTATCGGGTATCTGAAAAACGGTCGTGTGATGTGGTATTAACCAACATCCCCGCTCCAATTGTTTAACAATATATCGCACAACTCCATTGTAGACCTATAACGTACGCCAATCAACAAGATATCATGTTCATCTCATGGCCTACCGACTGAAAAAAACATGTTCTAAGTTGCAAGAAAACGATTTCTGAAACGATATCTCAATTCAGTTAAGTCATTTCAACGCTAAAAATTGACTCTAGAAGTCATCCAAATCGAAAAACATGGAGTACGTCGGTCAAAATGACCAAATAATGACATGTACCTAAGCACACAAAGAAGTTGGGAAGAAAATTTGGTTTGAACTTTCAAAAAATTATGCCATAAATCGAATTTTCAGAGCAAAGTAGAAGAAAAATTTTTCAAATTTTTTTTTAAGTTTGAAAAAAAAAATCCAAATTTAAAAAAAAAACGAAAAAAAATAAAAAAAATTTTTTTTTTTCAAAGCCCCTAACCCTAGGTGGACCCCCCCCCACCCCCCCGCACTTTCGCTACTGCTCAGGATTAGGCTTTAGAATTTGGATTTTTAGAATCAGGTCCGTTTTGTGCTTCTTTTCTTTTGAACCACATGAGTAAAACACTTAAAAAATAAAACCAACGGCAAACGACTCATTCCAGTCCACAGCCCCACCCAGCCCCAGCCAGGCACATCGACTACACTTTCAGAAAGTTTTTGTGTCGTTTTTCACAATGATGGCGGAACGTAGTTTTGTGTATTTGTGCTTCATCGTGCTCGGCGCTGCCGGTTTGCTGCCGTGGAACATTTTTATCACCGCGCACGAGTTGGTATTCCGAAAATTTTCGATGTCAAATTTTCTACGGACCGAGCAACGACTTTTTCAACAAGTCACCTTCGTGGCCTGGTCCTGGTGGTACGCCGTAGCGCGTTAGACTCCTGTCTGTGCATTCGGGGATCGAGCCCCGCCGAGGGGTGTGTAGGCAAAAGGCACTTAATGGGAAAACTCCATGAGCACCCTACTCGACGGCGACGTTCTGTCTCTGGGTGACTCAAACCATCACCCCATCCGACAACAACATTGGTAATCGAATCCGCCTCGCGAATAAATTCTGTATCCCATCATCACATGAACGTTTGAAATCCTCGTTTCAGAAGAAATATTTGTTCCCCTCATGTTCCCTCATGCTCGCACAATCGATGATTCGACAGAACCAAAGTTTTCATTGTACGGTATTTCTTCTACAAACTGCACAACGTCACCGATTGCAACGAGACGACCACGATGGAGCAGATGTTCAACGTGAGTCGTCGTAGTACGATCCGAACCGCGCACTGCTCGAGCAACACGATCCCA
>JASANC010002629.1:0-26964 GCA_030248135.1 Theristus sp. LFF4_11 | reverse complement strand
GAAGGTGACCTGGTCAAAACGAGGGAAACGATTTTGAGCCTCTGGTATAAAAGTAGGTAAAAGTGAATGAAAATGTTTTTAATTACCACACCATTGAAACTGAAAGCTGTCTCAGAACTGACATGAGAGTTATATAAAACCAACAAAGAAAACACCCATTCATAGATTGGACAACAATTTCAGAAAAACCACCGAGGGAAGCGATTTGCACGATTGGGAGATTAAAAAAAAACCAGTACTTCAATTTGAAAAAATCCACCTCTAACACCACCACTGCACCGCGACTAGTTTTAGCTCAGCAGAATTAACAAAAATCCACAAAGCAGCAGCCGAAAACAACGCTATGCAACTGGCACAAAATGCCAATCACTGCACTTTCTCGTGTTTGCTCATGTCGGTGCCATTCTGTGCATGCGGCATCTCGCGGTCACCCTGAATCAGGGCGCCATTCTTCTGGCGGTTCTTTTGCCGCGACTGCACCGGCTGTGTCGTCGTCGTTGTTGTTACACTCAAACCTGCGAATGCGCTTGCCAGATCCGCTCCGAAAATGCCGACCGCAAGCGCCGTCGCTAGATCCGTCAGCACGAACGTGCCGCGTAACAGCAAACACGCTGCTGCGGTCGTTTGGATGGCTAGTCTGAAATTTCAGGAAAAAAACTGAGAAAGGTCGGAATGGAAACCAGTAAAAACAAACCAGAGATAAAACTGAAGACAGTGAACTACTGTTATGACACAGTGATGTTGCACACAAACAAACACACAGGCACGCATACGAGATCACAGCAGTGCCCGTCTCATCGTATATGTGCCAGCGCGTTTGTTTGCAACCGACTCATTATTTTACACAATACATTTGCACATTGACTTCAATACAAGCAACTATTATCTTTTCGTGCGAAGGAGGCGGAGTAATGTTGAATGATGTGTGGAAAAGCCGCACAGCTGAAAAAGTTGTTTCGCGCCCGAACGCAGTTTTGAACACGAAAATTTATTTAGTGAGAAAATTCCCATTTTTCCTCCCCCCCCTTTTTTTTACTCCCCAAACGCACAACCCCCCCCCCCCCCCCCCCCCTTTCTTCTCCCCCCCCCCCCCCCCCTCCCCCTGGCGCCTTTCTTTTCCTTTTCTTTCCGCCCCCCTTTGTCCTTCCCCCCCCCCTCTCTCCCCCCCCTTTCCCTTTCCCCCCCCACCCCCAAAACAACCAACTAAACCTTACAAGAAGCCTGCCTCTAAACTTTTTTCCCCGGGGTGTCATCGCCTTGTTGTTTGACACAGACGTCGAAAACGCTACTTTTAGTGATGAATGACGCAAAAAATATTGCTTCTTCTTCGTTATTTGTTCGATTTAGACTGGTATCATATTGACGCAAGAAAATTTGTGCTGACGCAAAATTTTTCGACCGTTTGCGTCAATTGACGCAAGGAAAATTTGACGAAAAAAAACCCTGGTTGTTAATGATTGGTGATTTCAAATTACCGCGCAGCCATGAAACATTTTCTCTATCTGTGCGTGCAAACGCACGTTGGGTCACGTTTAATATGAAAGATAATAAGAAAATAATACCACGCAATAAACCTCAGTTGTTTGCAAATTCAACCGATTTAGTCGATTCATACTGTAAAAATGTTTCACCTCGCCATCAAAATCAACGAAAAGCGAAAAAACTCTACTACCGTACAGTGAACAAAATGGGCAACGTTGTCAACTTGAACTAAAATAACAAAATCAACAAACAAACACACTGACCCAGTACAGCGCAGCCAAATCTGCTGATTGGTCGGCAGTTTCACAGACAACCAATCACGAGACTGCTCGAGAAACAAGCCAAGCATCAGTAAGAGGGCAGGCAGGCGACTGGTGATGTTGATGCTCGTAGGTGATGGGAAAATTGGTGAAAATCTGAAAAGTTGGCATTGTGTGCAAGCATTTTCTCTGTAAACAAGCAAAATGTATACAAGTATACATACAAGCATATGCTGGCGTTTGAATCTGGCACGCTGATTGGCTGCAACAAGCTGGCAGGACCTTACAGTAAACCCACGCCAAAAAGAAACCAATCACTCGATTGCCCATGATTCAGTTGTCGACAATACATAGGAACGTTATTTTTATTTATAATTTCTTTGAACTACGTTTCAGACCTGTGTTCAAATGTAAACCGGAGCGTGGATTCCGGCGCTCTTTACTAATGCGTGGCCCAAGACAAAATGAATGGCCCATCGCAAAATGAATGGCCCATCGCAAAATGAATGGCCCTACACAAAATAAGTAGCCCAACACAAAATGAATGGCCCAACGCGGCGCGTTGCGGATAAGCCCAATTTGAAATCCAATCCACACTGCTTGGTTTGGACCGCACTCAGGCTTGTTCCAAACACTATATGAACATGCTTAAAGCAAAATTCACGGCAAAGAAAAAACAAGCTTGGCCACTATATTTGGCGCTCTTGCACATCCCACCGTTCTATCTATGACCTATTTTTTTAAACGTGTCCCACTGAAATGACGTCATGTGCCGCAAAACATGCGCTTGCCGTTCACAGCAAACCAGACTTTCCGTTTAGCCGGTTTCTTCCCGTAAACAAATGGTGAATGTCGAATCAGTCACACCAAACTGACATCTTAGTGCCTGTACTTTGACAAACGGGCGTTTTTAAAGCAAATGACGTCATTTTAGTCCGGACACGTTTGAATAAATCCACAATAGTAATCTAGTGATATTTTCTTTTCACGATCAACAAAAACTACCAGAGCTAAGTCCCAAAACAAAACAAGCGGCGCACTTCGAATGACTGTTGGTCCAAATGACAAGCGATGGTGCACAGAGAACCGTCAACAGAATGCCAGCCGCAATGCGAGGCGCAACGGGTGTCTTCAGTGGGTTTGACTCCGTCACTGTTGAATGCAGCCAGAATGTGTGGTACTGAAAGAAATGCAGTTGAAATTGAACAAAACACGAAATAAATGGAGTTGGCAGTGCGGTCGAGTACTGTAACAGTTGTTACTGGTCTTGACGCGATCTTACTAATGGTATCACACATTGCAGGGCAATTGTTTTGAAGCGTCTTAGTTGAAAACAGTTTATGGAGCCTTTGTTGCTTTTCGGTTTATCAAATTCAGTTTCAGGACACACAAAAAAGGTTGAAATTGCATCTCTCTGTTGTTTCACCCGTAAATCAGATGCTACCAATATTCATGCATTCATGTATTCATTGATAGCGCAAACGACCACTCGCATGGACTGACCACAACGCTGTGTGCCAGACATACGGCCACGAACGGAAACCCGCCGGCGATCAGTGAACACACGCCCGACACCGCCATTAGCGGCAGTAGCACGTGTTGTCGCAAAAGTGCCACAGCCGCCAGATCGCACACGCAACTGCAAGCACACGAGAATTCATCTCGATTCAAATGACAGATGCTCAGATTTCAGTCAATAAAAATTGTGCAACACATTGACAGGTTCGTTGGATCCATGATTGTTTGCGAAAAGGGCAATGAAGCTACACGACTAGATTGCTTGAAGCGAAACGAAAACACTCGTTGCTTTGGTCGTTAACGTTAAATATGGGCGCCTAGGTTGACTGATAAGATAAAGCGAATCAATCAGGTAAACGTACACACACTGGATGGGGTTGCACTGGCATCAAATAAAAAAAACACCATTACGAAACAACAAAACAGCCAACCGCAGATTCACGGCCGCTCGCAGCAGATGAATCAACAGAGCAGCCAGCCAACACATGACCGTGTGCAAGGCAGTCACGGTCAACAACAGCACAAGGGCGTCCGTCCAATCGAGGGCGCTAAAACGCGTTTAAAAAACAACAAAAATGGCTCATTTTATGAGTATGAAGAACATGAAAACACACGGTCCCTGACACAATCGAACCAAATAACAGAATACACCAAAGTTTCGACTTTGGCACAAGACACCGAGCAATGGTGGTCTCTTCAGTTGTGCCCATTGCCAAAAAAACTCAGTATATTACAAACGTAGTATGAAATTCTTGAGACTGGTAAATTACAAAACAAAATTAATAAATAATACAATACAAATAAAAAATAAATGAGTAACGCACTCAGTGTAGGCGTAGTTTACAGCGAGGTATCGCAACGTAGCCAGGGTCGCCGGGAATCCACGTCGTATCATCAAAACACCGCTTGGCGTTGTTGTGTTCGTTCCGTGCAACATGGACGCTGAAAAAACCGTTGAAAAAAATCTATTGCAACACACAGACAACGCAACAAAGAACCATCGAAGGTCCAGCTGACAATAAAAAATATTTTGACGAACAGTTTGCAAAAACGTACCAATCATGGCGACCAAAGTGTAAAGCACACATAATGGCGCTATAACGGCAACGTGGTATTGAAGCACCTACAATAAAAAAATACAACAATGACACAGGACAGACAGGGTTCATGGTTCACGAAACTACTTTAACAAAAAGCATTTTTAATAGAATATTACTTTTTTCAGTTTGATTGAAATTCAGGTTAGTTGAGCACTGGACAATGTGAGTCAGCATTATCAGTAACAATAAACATAAAAAAAAACAAAAGAATTCCGACGCCCACAAACCAGTAGCACAGCTTTCAACGGTCTAGCCTGCATCGTCATATTGTAAGTGCATTCATGGTGCAGAAACAGCAGAAGTTTCGGTGAACGATGCAAACGCTGATGAGGCAACGCGTTCATGAACAGCCAAATCGATTGGTCCTTGGTGGAGTCGTTTACGTTGTAACTAAAAAAAGTTGACAAAAACAATTTATCAGTTTTTTAGTTATTCGGCTTGGAGTTTCGCGAATTCTTGGTTTGAAAAAATTAAAAAAACAAACTAAACTGAATCAAGTCAGACTAAAAAACAGATGATACAATGAAAACAAGCCGGAGTTTTCAGCCATAAAAGCAATGCTATGCGGTGTCTCCACCCAACTAACCAAATCAGCGTAAATAAACCTAAAAAACACCCCAAACCAAACCTGTGCGCGCCCATAACGTCCAAGTATTCGTGCGACTTTGGATATTTCAACCAGACCGTCGCGTAGTCGTGCGTGCTTCGTTTCTCGTTGCATTCTGATGAGAGCTGCACGGTATACGCTTGCATGAGTCGGCTGAAACCCTGAAACCCGGAATCACTTCGGAAAAAATGATTTTTTTTGTGAAAAAAGTTTTTCACGGTATAAAACTGTTTTTTACCAGGGCTTTTTCTCGAAAATGGTTTTCCAGCTTCACAATATTGCTCTGGATTTTGCCAAAGCAAAAATTGATCAAACAAAGCTGGATAAAACCTGTTGGATTCGACGACTGAAATTTTGTATTTGTTCCGAGTTCCGACGACTGATAATTCAAATCTTTTATTGGTAAAAAACCGGTTTTTCATTTTTTTGGCGCAAAAAGGTTAAAAAACAGGTTAGTTTTCATGAAAAAAAACGGTTTTTCTCGTGCCGCCATCCCCACAAATCACGCACATAATTTTGCGATATATAAAGTACGCGACTCATGTTTGGTTGGATCGATCGTACAGAACTGAAATTCAACCAATCCAATACTTATATCTCTGTATCAAAGATTAAAAACGAGCAGTCGACTTGCTAGAGGACTGATCCCGTCTTAGCTAACCTGGAGTTTGACGTGCAATATTGTTGTAGTTACGTTTGGGTTGACGGGTAGATTTCGGATTGAGTGACGCCACAATGGATTCAGGATAGAGCCAAGTGACGCAACATCGATTGTGTAGTTTCTGAAGATCGGCAAAGCTACAGTATGATTACCACCATCAACATCCGAATGTTTTCAGACACGAAATTATATTCGAACATGATGTCGCGTGAAGTGATGCCAGCGCTTCAAATCGCATGAATGACGTATAAGGCTCTCCATTCCCCAGTAAACACCATCAATACAACCAAAATAGAACAATAGTGATGCATGAGTGTTTCGAAATTAGGTGCAGACACTCAACGTGCAAGTTTTCTCATCAGTGCACCCCCTACACGTTCCAAACTTATTGATTTCTGTCTTTTTTGAGTTTCTTATGTCTTTAAAACACAACAAACACAAGAAAATAAGAGAATGAAAACCAAAATTTAATCACGCACAACTTATTTTGCAGAGTTTCCAGTTTCGCAAGCACGTTTACCTTTTCCGCTGACAAGTGCCATAGAACGCCGCACCATGCTGCACGTAAATGGCCGCAAAACGCGCGTTGCCGTTCGAGCGAGCAATCTGTCGCGCACTGACGCAATAAATCGCGAGGTACTGATTTGCGGCACCGGACAGAATCTGAAATACAGCGGCGCCACGTCACGTTGAGCGAATCGACTAAACCAGAAAAAAGAGAAACCTCCACAAGCTGCAAACTAAAGCGCACCACTTGAGAGCGCAACGGCACAACAGCGCCCCGGTTACACCGGCGATTTCGGCAAGCAAACAGAAACGATGATTCGGCCGGTTGATTCGCGACCGCGTAAAGCGAAACGCCAATGGGGAGACGAGTTTTAGGGTGCCGAACATCAATGACGCCGAGCGTCTTGTTGGTGAGCTGAAGATAAAAATAAAATGCTGTTTTAGTGAGTGTGCGGGTTGAATGTATCCCCGAATATTGCACCAGGGTTGAAAAGAAAATTGCACTGGGCTTTGAAACTGCACTTCACGGCTAGTAAAGCCTTTTTAAAGCTAAAAACAGTTTAGTTTATCCCAAGGCGCAGGTGAGAGCAGGAGAATATAAAGCAATAACAAATAAAAACAAACAAACAAACAAACAAACAAACAAACAAACAAACAAACAAACAAACAAACAAACAAACAACAAACAAACAAACAGCAGCTGCTCGCTCACCAATTTCACAAGTCCGTTTTTGAATGGTTCAATCTGTAGACTCCGATTGTCCGCTTTCAAATCGCTCAATTCCCCATACTGATTCACAAACAATTTCCCGCCAAAATGCACGTCCAGCACCAAACGTTGCTCCGAAACTGGAATCAGCGTGTTGTCTTCGGTGGCCATTTGGAAGAGCGCACGGGTGACGAGTCTGATAGAAATAAAACAAAAAAATGTCATGGCGTGACAAAAATTTCGGTTCGCAGCACACTGATTCACTGTAATAGTTTGCGATTTCGCCAGGTAGACGCATATACCGCGGTGCCGCCTGGCTTGTCAGTGCGACAAACACCAGGCAGAAAACTGCCGAAGGTGTTTTACCACAGACAGACCTCATAGTCTGGGTAGTTTGGGTAGATCATACAGTCTGCGTCTTCCCGTTGCCAAACCTACGTCTATAGTGAGACTGAGCCTGCAGAGAAGAAATTGGACGGTCCTCAAGATGAAGTGTCGAAAAACCATCACTACCCAAATTTTTACCCAAAATACCAAATTTCACCCAAAAACCCCAACCGGGTCAACTGATTGCACCACACAATGCACAGATGGTCAGCACCGGCCCAGACCCTGCGCAGTGACGTCGTCATGTACCAGTGTAATTTTGGACCGGTTTTATTTTCGGCTATTTTGCCCAAAATTTCGGCCGGAAACCGGGTCAAATGCGACGGGACCAACAGATCGGCGCCGCCGCCAGCGATGGAGACCACGGATAAATGAGAGAGACGATCCGAGCTGCCCAAAAGCTCCGCCCAGTGTTGGTTGACGGACTCGATGAAAGCAACCAGCGTGTGGTCGAATGCAATTGCTGCAATGAAAACATGAAAATCACAAAACGTCATTTCTATATCATACATGAAGTGTGGTCACCAACCAATCAGCTAATTGCATGATGCAGAAACCGACTGCAGAAGATGCGAACGAACAACAACAAACATGACATTAGCCGACGTTTCTAGCCAGGGCTAACTCAGAAAAGCGAACAGAACGTCGTCAAGTTTCTCGTCCGTTTTTCTGTCATTAACGCAACAAATGATTTGATAAATACGAATATTAAAAAAAACTGATTCCTGCTTCGCAGTGTTTGCTTCTTTGGAAATCAACGCTTCTGACTTAAACTGTCAATGTGTCGGATTGCAAACACTGAACAACGAAGCGTTTTGCTTCACTTTACCCAATTCTCAGATTGTGTACAGTTGTTACACCAATGTAATTATAGCCAATCAAAAGCTATTTTAGATTTTTCGACACAAAATTGCGAAAAAAAACCAAAAACAAAACTCACGCGGCGCGACATGCGGCGTCGCCTTGGTCAATATTAGGGCCACACTTTTCGGATCGAAGTCGCCGGCCAAAAACAGCCCCCTTGCTACCAGACCACCCATCGAATGACCCACCAATATCAACTGTACGTCTCTGTTCTGTCGTTTGTAGAGTGAAATGATGTACTGCACAACATGGCGAACGTAGTTGGTTTGACGCACCAGTAACTGGCCATCGATTCCACTCAGTTCCTGAATTGACAAGTTTTACAAATGTTTTTTGTTGTAAAAAGTGAATATAAAAAAAAACATTTTAGGATCCCATATCGATGAAACCCTACTCTGTTATAGTGTTGCACTGTGGCAAACAAACACACCAACAAACACCGTATACGTACAGTCTAACTCTATAACATATCCAAGAAGCTGATTGGTTGGTGTGGTCACGTGCTGCATGGATTCTATGCAAGCCAAGCTGAGCAATTCATGCACAGAATGCATGCATCAACCACTAGCAATTCATGCACAGAATGCATGCATCAACCAATCAGATAAGTTGGACATGGTATAGAGTTGGACTGTGCGTATCGGACGTGCGTCGGTGCGTTTGTATATGTCTCCTCTGTAGCATTTCAAATTGATGTTTCATGTTTCAGTTTCACCTCATCAAAATCGACGGCGAAATAATTAAATAAAACGCGATGGTCGGCATGTCGACGCAAGTGAGTCTTCATGTAAGACACTGAGGCCAAGGAGCGAACTGCAAATGAACGGAATTTTTGCACGGCAAAGAGATTTTTCCTGCCAATGCTGAACGATTGTTTTTTTTCACTGAAGTGAGGTTGGTAATGTGATGCTTCGAACAACACGGAAAATGGCCGTTTTTAACAGAAAACATCAATGAAAAAGTCGCAGGCTGAGTGAGGAACAGAAAGCAAGTCTCCGAAAAAGAGAGGGGCAGGGGGCTAGCTGGGAGAGGGACACAAACAACTTTTTTACAATGCAGTTTACAGTTCAGATTGGGCTGAAAAAATATTGCGTCGGTCCAGATTGTCCAAACTTCGACTGAATTAAAATGGCAAAAATTCTGATTGACTGAGATGTTCAACGCAAAAAAAACAAAAAAAAACACCCACCTTGGCGATCGCTGCCGGCGTTGCCCGGTATAAAAAGCACCGGAACTCCATTGAGCGTTCGATTGGCAAATCTGCAATAAACAAAAAAACCCTGCAAAACTGATTCCGCTGTTTTGTTTTCTGGCGCAGCGCAAAACAAAAATAAAACCGCCTTTTTCATGGCAATACAAAAACGGTTTTTTACCATCCCTGTGTCGTGTCACAATGAGAAGTGATCGACGCTAACAAGCACTGTTTTGAAGAAATGAAAAAGAATCGAAAACGCAACAAAAAATTGCGAATGAGCGAAACGTGGAAGAAAGAAAAAAACGCACGAAAGATTCTGGCCGTATTTCGCTTCGCCGTAAATGATCAATCGATAATGAGGAAACTGTGACACGACGTTGGCCGGCATTTCAAGCTCCTGTAATTCAACAACGTTTTATGCCACATCCAACTAGCTGAGCAAAATTTTCAAGTCTCTCCTAACTTATCTGACTGAAACTTACAATGAACTTCGGATAGTTGTACATATATGTCATTTCACAGTGATTGCGGTTGCCGCGCGTCGTCGCGTTCCAATGCAAAAATATGAGCGAAAGCGGTAGTAAAATCAACAGCAGCAAAACTGGTGGAGCCGAACATTTTGGAGGTGCCGTGGGCGTGCTCGTTATTGTTCTGCCGACCATCCTTCTTTCTCTTTCTTGCTCTCCTCTGCCAGGATAAGCCAGGATAAGGATCGAACAACCCGGACGGTGAATATTAAAAAAACCATGGTGCATAAAAACACCATGAGATAACAAAACCATGTGTATATTTTAACCACCAAAATCCTGGAAACTGAAAAGCTAAATAAACCATGGTGTAAAAAAACACCATGATTTTTTAAATGGCTGTATTCGACGTTTAAAGGCTGCCAGCAGTGAGATTTGGCACTAAAATAAAAAAACGGCATTGATTTATGATCGTCAACTCCAGAAAAACGAACGACACTTCCTTTTTTGTTTTTTTAAAAGAAATGTATATGGGCGTCGAAGGGCTGGTTAACTGTTTTTTCCTGCACGTGGTTTGGATGAAAAGTCAGAAAGCCGGCGACGGAGTTTGGCTTCCATTAGTTCCATCCATTTTCACGTGGAGAAATCGGTTGAGCGCAGCGCCGGCAGAGTCGCGTGTTCAAAATTTTTTTGCCGTTGATGCTGCGTGTGGAAATAAACGCTGAACATTGAACATTTTTTTGAAAATAACTGAGCCGAAAAACTTTCTCAGATAGATATACTCGAAAAAAAATTTTTTTTTGGGGGGGGGCGCCCCCCCCCCCAGCCCCCCTCCCCTAGAACAACTATGTCGCCTAGATCACGATTACCCTTGGCCGATTTCGACGATCGATAGCTCAATCAACTCAGCAGAGCATCCGGAACACGCTAATGTGTTGTTTATGATTAGTTTTTGTTTCATTCAACAATGGTTCGTGTGCAATAAAAAAATTATGAAAAAAACACAAAACACCAATTTATTGGGATTTGTGAGTTTTTTCGATTTTCAGAAAACCGCCGAAACAAACCACAAACGACACATCATCGTGTTCCTGATGCTCTGCTGAGTTGATTGAGCCATCGATCCTCGAAATCGGTCGAGCACAGCGCCGGCAGAGTCGCGTGACAGGTCGGCGCACAAGACACATGACGTGAAACGCACGTATTGCCAACACATAACGTCGCCCAGATCACGATTTCCTCGGCCGATTTCGACGGTCGACGGCTCAATCAACTCAGCAGAGCACCCGGAACACGATGATGTGTCGTTTATGATTAGTTTTAGTTTTATTCAACAATGGTTCGTGTGCAATAGAGAATTTGTGAAAAAACACAAAACACCAATTTATGGTGGTGTGTGATTTTTTCGATTTTCAGAAAACCGCCGAAACAAACCACAAACGACATATCACCGTGTTCCTGGTGCTCTGCTGTGTTGATTGAGCCGTCGATCGTCGAAATCGGCCGAGGAAATCGTGATCTGGGCGACGTTATGTGTTGGCAATATGTGCGTTTTACGTAGAGAAGTCAAGAAAAAAAAATTTTCTATTTTTTTTCTTTAAAAAAAATTTTTTTTTTAATTTTTTTTTAAATGAAAGTTGTTCAGAATTTTTCAGGGAGTCCGAATATCACCATATGAGGAGCCACCGACTTACCATATGACCCCCACTCATATGGGAGGAGGGTGAAAATTTCACTTGGTTTCGGCGACCCCATTTTCCCACCGACGACATCACGTCTCGTGTTTTGCCTCTCAATTCACCTCAAATAACACGGAAACAAGTTCAACAACAAACCGGTGTGATCATGCTGACGACACGAGGCGAAACAGCAACGAGCAACCAACGAAGTTACGCTTGCAGTGGCAGACAGTGCAATTTCAACCTTTCGAGATCCTGAAAAACGATGCGTAAATGTGAGTTCTCTGCTTCTATCTCACCTTAGCGGCATCGGAATTTGTTGAACTAGCCTTTGCGACGCTCAAGTACTTCAATGCGCGAGTCGATCATCACTCACCAAGGCTAAAAACAGTCGATAAATCAATCCAGAATACCACCTGCAGCGTTGAAGACTAAGTGACAAGGTAAAGTCAAAGAAAATTTTTGTTGAACTTTCGAAAAATTATGCCAAAAACGGCATTTTCAGGGCACATTAAAGAAAAAATTTCAAAAATTTTTAATAAAAAAATAAAAAAAATGCTCATTTTTTTTACTTTTTTTTTTTAAAAATTAAAAAAAAATTTTTTTTTGCCCCTTACATCTCTAGTTTTACGTCATGTGTCTTGTGCGCCGACCTGTCACGCGACTCTGCCGGCGCTGTGCTCGACTGATTTCGACGATCGATAGCTCAATCAACTCCGCAAAGCATCCGGAACAAGGTGATATGTTGTTTGTGGTTTGTTTCGGCGGTTTTCTAAAAATCGAAAAAACTCGCATATCACAATAAATTGGTGTTTTGTGTTTTTTCACAAAATTTTTATTGCACACGAAGCAACGTTGAATAAAAAAAACTAACTACAAACGACACATCACCGTGTTCCGGATGCTCTGCTGAGTTGATTGAGCCGTCGATCGTCGAAATCGGCCGAGGAAATCGTGATCTGGGCGACGTTATATGTTGGCAATACGTGCGTTCCACGTAGGGTTAGGGGCTTTGAAAAAAAAAAATTTTTTTTTATTTTTTTTTTTCGTTTTTTTTTTAAAAAAAAAAATTTGGATTTTTTTTTTCAAACTTAAAAAAAAAATTTGAAAATTTTTTCTTCTACTTTGCTCTGAAAATTCGATTTATGGCATAATTTTTTGAAAGTTCAAACCAAATTTTCTTCCCAACTTCTTTGTGTGCTTAGGTAAATGTCATTATTTGGTCATTTTGACCGACGTACTCCATGTTTTTCGATTTGGATGACTTCTAGAGTCAATTTTTAGCGTTGAAATGACTTAACTGAATTGAAATATCGTTTCAGAAATCGTTTTCTTGCAACTTAGAACATGTTTTTCAGTCGGTAGGCCATGAGATGAACATGATATCTTGTTGATTGGCGTATGTTATAGGTCTACAATGGAGTTGTGCGATATATTGTTAAACAATTTGAGCGGAGATGTTGGTTAATACCACATCACACGACCGTTTTTCAGATACCCGATAACATGGCCACATGTTAAAACTTGCGTGCTGAGCTAAACTAACGTGTTAAACTTGCGTCTGTCAGTTGCCCGCAACGTGATCGCGAAATCATGGTATGTGTTTTCGATACGATGATTTGAAGAGTGGGCTCTCGCCATGTGGCAGATAGCATAGCTGGTTGAACCTGAAAGTAAGTGTCTTGGGGGGGGGGGGGGGCGACCGGGTCGACAGGGGTTGCCGACTTAGCTACAGCAAACAGGAATTTTTGAACACAGTCAAATTTTGGTAATTTTCTAAAGAGGAACCACTAAGAACGGTTCAATATTCAAGTACACGTGAAAAATTGCCCTGTTTTACTGTTGAAAATGCAACTTTCCCTCTATGAAATGGACATAATTTCAATAAAACACGATTTTCGCTCTTATAGTTTCCCGGATCGTTCTGAAAATAGTCTAGATGAACTCAGCTCGACGAGACGCTTCGAACGAACCTAACTTGTAAAAAAAAATTTTTTTTTAAAAAAAAAATTTTTTTTTTAATTTAAAAAAAAAATCCGGATTTTTTTTTTCCCCTAACCCTAGTTCCACGTCATGTGTCTTGTGCGCCGACCTGTCACGCGACTCTGCCGGCGCTGTGCTGGACCGATTTCGGCGATCGATGGCTCAATCAACTCAGCAGAGCACCAGGAACACGGTGATATGTCGTTTGTGGTTTGTTTCGGCGGTTTTCTGAAAATCGAAAAAATCACACACCACCATAAATTGGTGTTGTGTGTTTCTTCATACTTTTTTTATTGCACACGAAAAAAAAAGTTGAATTAAACAAAAACTAACTACAAACGACACATCACCGTGTTCCGGATGCTCTGCTGAGTTGATTGAGCCGTCGATCGTCAAAATCGGCCGAGAAAATCGTGATCTGGGCGACGTTATGTGTTGGCAATATGTGCGTTTCACGTCATGTGTCTTGTGCGCCGAATTGTCACGCGACTCTGCCGGCGCTATGCTGGGCCGATTTCGACGATCGATAGCTCAACCAACTCAGCAAAGCATCCGGAACACGGTGATATGTTGTTTGTGGTTTGTTTCGGCGGTTTTCTGAAATTCGAAAAAATCACAAATCACAATAAATTGGTGTTTTGTGTTTTTTAAGAAATTTTTCATTGCACACGAAACAATGTTGAATAAAACAAAAACCAACCACAAATAACACATGGTCGTTTTTCGGATGCTCTGCTGAATTGATTGAGCCGTCGATCGTCGAAATCGGCTGAGGAAATCGTGATCTGGGCGACCTGACCAATTCAACGATGACAGACAACCACATTCATTTGTGGTCATTTCAATTTGTTTTCATCAAATCTGATTCAATTTTCGCCCACATATGTCGTTTCCATGTGATTTTCAGTAGAATCAATAATTGTGGTGTTTTTATGTGCATGGTGTTTTTAGCATTTCCCATTTTGAAAAATACCATGGTGTTTTTATACACATGGTTTTTATATCGCATGGTGTTTTTTTACACCATGGTGTTTTTTACGCAACCCTGCGGACAACACATACAATAGAGAAACGAAAGTGACCAACAAACAACAACTAATGGTCCACTCCCTTCAGAGCCAAGGGTAAATTGGCGGACAACACATACAATAGAGAAACGAAAGTGACCAACAAACAACAACTAATGGTCCACTCCCTTCAGAGCCAAGGGTAAATTGGCATAGTTGTTCTAGAGCCGAGGGGTTGGGGTGGGGGGCCGGCGGGAGGGGGCGATATAGATAGCTGGAGCAAATTTTCCAGATGGATAGATAGCTGGAAAATTTTGGGGGGGGCGGGCGGGGGGCATGTGACTTTGGGGGGGGCGGTCAAAATTTTGAAATTTGATAGATAGATAGCTAAAACGCTAAAAAAATCTATAAAAACAGCAAAATAATGCCAAAAATACACTAAAAATCAAGTATAAACGCGTATTTTACCTAAAATTAGCAAAATTTTCAAGAATTTCGAGCAAAAATGGTCAATTTTTGTCAAAAATTGACTCATTTTATGTCTTCGAAGACAAAAATTTTTGGATAGATAGCTGGCTGAGAAATTTTTTTTTCAATAGATAATAGCTGAGCCGAAAAAAACTGTCTGATGGAGATAGATTCGAAAATTTTTTGCCCCCCCAGGGCTAGGGTTAGAGGCTAGGGTTGTTAAACAAAAATGAAAATTTTTAAAAAAAAAAAATGATTAAAAAAAAAACAAAAATGCCGATTTTTTTTTTTAAAAAAAAATTCGAAAAATTTTCCTCTAATATGCTCTGAAAACCTCAATTTTGGCAAAATTTTTCGAAAGTTCAACAAAAATTTTCTTTGATTATACCTTAGGGTTAGGGGCTTTGAAAAAAAAATTTTTTTTTTTATTTTTTTTTTCGTTTTTTTTTTAAAAAAAAAAATTTGGATTTTTTTTTTCAAACTTAAAAAAAAAAATTTGAAAATTTTTTCTTCTACTTTGCTCTGAAAATTCGATTTATGGCATAATTTTTTGAAAGTTCAAACCAAATTTTCTTCCCAACTTCTTTGTGTGCTTAGGTAAATGTCATTATTTGGTCATTTTGACCGACGTACTCCATGTTTTTCGATTTGGATGACTTCTAGAGTCAATTTTTAGCGTTGAAATGACTTAACTGAATTGAAATATCGTTTCAGAAATCGTTTTCTTGCAACTTAGAACATGTTTTTCAGTCGGTAGGCCATGAGATGAACATGATATCTTGTTGATTGGCGTATGTTATAGGTCTACAATGGAGTTGTGCGATATATTGTTAAACAATTTGAGCGGAGATGTTGGTTAATACCACATCACACGACCGTTTTTCAGATACCCGATAACATGGCCACATGTTAAAACTTGCGTGCTGAGCTAAACTAACGTGTTAAACTTGCGTCTGTCAGTTGCCCGCAACGTGATCGCGAAATCATGGTACGTGTTTTCGATACGATGATTTGAAGAGTGGGCTCTCGCCATGTGGCAGATAGCATAGCTGGTTGAACCTGAAAGTAAGTGTCTTGGGGGGGGGGCGACCGGGTCGACAGGGGTTGCCGACTTAGCTACAGCAAACAGGAATTTTTGAACACAGTCAAATTTTGGTAATTTTCTAAAGAGGAACCACTAAGAACGGTTCAATATTCAAGTACACGTGAAAAATTGCCCTGTTTTACTGTTGAAAATGCAACTTTCCCTCTATGAAATGGACATAATTTCAATAAAACACGATTTTCGCTCTTATAGTTTCCCGGATCGTTCTGAAAATAGTCTAGATGAACTCAGCTCGACGAGACGCTTCGAACGAACCTAACTTGTAAAAAAAAATTTTTTTTTTTTAAAAAAAAATTTTTTTTTTAATTTAAAAAAAAAAATCCGGATTTTTTTTTTTCCCCTAACCCTATTATACCTCGTAAAACCTTTAGCAGTCGATTTTGGGCCGTTTTACCGACTGATTTTAGGCTACGACAACATCTGCGATGAAGTTTTTGAGCGTCCCAAAGCTTGGCCTACCATTTCCGATGCAGATAAGGTGACGATTCGCCTCGCAGAGCGTCCGATTGTGCTCGCTGCTCCGTTTGCAAGCGCTACGTTGTCTGGTTGCTTGCTGCTTCGTGTCGTGTCGTCGCAACACCATCAGAAGAATTGATCGAATTTCAAGGCGGTATGTTTGTCTTCACTTTAGCATTAGTTTAGCTGGGGACAATTAGTGACGTTTTGGAGGTCAAAACACAAGAAGAGGCATGGTGACGGTTTGGAAAAGGGGTAATTGAGGTCACCAAAACAAAATCTGCAAAGTTCCGTCATATGGGAGTCATTCGGGAGGCGCTTGCATATCATATGTGGTTCTTCGGACTCCCTGATTGATTTAGCACAACTTTGATTTTTGAAATTTTTTTTTTTTTTTAAAAATTTTTAAAAAAAAAAAACAAAAATGACGATTTTTGTTTTTTTTAACAACCCTATTAGAGGCTTTGAAAAAAAAAATTTTATTATTTTTTTTTCGTTTTTTTTTTAAATTTGGATTTTTTTTCAAACTTAAAAAAAATTTGAAAAATTTTTCTTCTACTTTGCTCTGAAAATTCGATTTATGGCATAATTTTTTGAAAGTTCAAACCAAAATTTCTTCCCAACCAGTAGCGAAAGTGCGGGGGGGGGGGGGGGGGGGGGGGTCCACCCCCCCCCCCCTCAGCCGAAAATGCTCCCCGTGCACGGGCAGATACCCGTGTACCCCCCCCTCCCCCCTTTACCTCGACACGGGTACTAGACTCCCCCCACCCCCCTCCGCGAGAAAACACGGGATCGCACCCCCCCCTCACGGTGGTCAATCTCATCTCAATTTTTTCCAAAAATACCGTAATTTTTGCATTTTTCTTGACGTTTGTGTCTGTTCCTGCATAGATTTTGTTGTTTCTGACCAAACAAGCAGCTTGTTTGCACAAAATATTCTGTATTTTATAAGAATTTCTGTGTTTTTCTAAGGCAAAAATTTGGTATTACCCGTGCGATCCCGTGCACCCCCCCTCACGAAATTTTTCTGCCAGTGCACCCCCCCCCTCAGGAAAATTTGCTGCCCGTGCACCCCCCCCCTCACCGAGAAGGCACCTGACCGCCCCCCTCTAAAATTAGGCAAACACCCCCCCTCACCCGAGGTCCCGCTTTCGCTACTGTTCCCAACTTCTTTGTGTGCTTAGGTACACATGTCATTATTTGGTCATTTTGACCGACGTACTCCATGTTTTTCGATTTGGATGACTTCTAGAGTCAATTTTTAGCGTTGAAATGACTTAACTGAATTGAAATATCGTTTCAGAAATCGTTTTCTTGCAACTTAGAAGATGTTTTTCAGTCGGTAGGCCATGAGATGAACATGATATCTTGTTGATTGGAGGTGTTGGAGCGGAGGTGTTGGTTAATACCACATCACACGACCGTTTTTCAGATACCCGATAACATGGCCACATGTTAAAACTTGCGTGCTGAGCTAAACTAACGTGTTAAACTTGCGTCTGTCAGTTGCCCGCAAAGTGATCGCGAAATCATGGTACGTGTTTTCGATACGATGATTTGAAGAGTGGGCTCTCGCCATGTGGCAGATAGCACAGCTGGTTGAACCTGAAAGTAAGTGTCTTCGGGGGGGGGGGGGGCGACCGGGTCGACAGGGGTTGCCGACTTAGCTACAGCAAACAGGAATTTTTGAACACAGTCAAATTTTGGTAATTTTCTGAAGAGGAACAACTAAGAACGGTTCAATATTCAAGTACACGTCGAAAATTGTCCTGTTTTACTGTTGAAAATGCAACTTTCCCTCTATGAAATGGACATAATTTCAATAAAACACGATTTTCGCTCTTATAGTTTTCCGGATCGTTCTGAAAATAATCTAGATGAACTCAGCTCGACGAGACGCTTCGAACAAACCTAACTTGTAAAAAAAAAATTTTTTAATTTTTTTTTTAATTTAAAAAAAATCCGGATTTTTTTCCCTAACCCTACCCAGGGCCCAGGCTAGGGTTAAAGGCTTTGAAAAAAATTTTTTTTATTTTTTTTTGGTTTTTTTTAAATTTGGATTTTTTTTTCAAACTTAAAAAAAAAATTGAAAAATTTTTCTTCTACTTTGCTCTAAAAATTCGATTTATGGCATAATTTTTTGAAAGTTCAAACCAAATTTTCTTCCCAACTTCTTTGTGTGCTTAGGTACATGTCATTATTTGGTCATTTTGACCGACGTACTCCATGTTTTTCGATTTGGATGACTTCTAGAGTCAATTTTTAGCGTTGAAATGACTTAACTGAATTGAAATATCGTTTCAGAAATCGTTTTCTTGCAACTTAGAACATGTTTTTTCAGTCGGTAGGCCATGAGATGAACATGATATTTTGTTGATTGGCGTATGTTATAGGTCTACAATGGAGTTGTGCGATATATTGTTAAACAATTGGAGCGGAGATGTTGGTTAATACCACATCACACGACCGTTTTTCAGATACCCGATAACATGGCCACATGTTAAAACTTGCGTGCTGAGCTAAACTAACGTGTTAAACTTGCGTCTGTCAGTTGCCCGCAACGTGATCGCGAAATCATGGTACTGTTTTACTGTTGAAAATGCAACTTTCCCTCTATGAAATGGACATAATTTCAATAAAACACGATTTTCGCTCTTATAGTTTTCCGGATCGTTCTGAAAATAGTCTAGATGAACTCAGCTCAACGAGACGCTTCGAACAAACCTAACTTGTAAAAAAAAAATTTTTTTTTTTAATTTTTTTAATTAAAAAAAAAATTCGGATTTTTTTCCCCTAATCCTAGCCCAGGCCAGGCCCCCTCTAGAACAACTATGAGTCATAGTTGTTCTGGGGGGGGGTCCCACGTTACCATAGGTTGGACCCCCCCTCACTTTTTGGTCGGCACCCCCCCCCACGGTACCATACCCCCCCCCCCTCGAAATTTTTTTTGGGCCCACGGTACTGACTATGACGCTTGCAAACGAGCAGCTCAGACGCTCAAATTTAGATTGCGAGGCGAATCGTCACCTTATCTGCATTGGAAATGGTAAGCCAACCTTTGGGACGCTCAAAAACTTCATCGCAGGCGTTGTTGAAGCCTGAAATCAGTCGGTAAAACTGTACAAAATCGACTGCTAAAGGTTTTACGAGGTAATATCAAAGAAAATTTTTGTTAAACTTTCGAAAAATTGTGCCAAAATTGAGGTTTTCAGAGCATATTAGAGGAATTTTTTTTGATTTTTTTTAAATCGGCATTTTTGCTGTTTTTATCCTAAAGCTTCATTACCACTTTTTTTAAAATTTTGATTTTTGTTAACAACACTAACCATACCCCCCCTCGAAATTTTTTTGGGCCCACGGTACTGGTGATGTGCCGATTGGCCTCTGCGTGCAACGGCGATTGATCACACAAGAAAAACGTTGATTTCTGGCAACGAACATGGCAAACTTTCACAACAGTGAGTTGGCACGAAGCATAGTTGTTCCAGAGCCGAGGGGTTGGGGGGGGGCCGATATAGATAGCTGGAGCAAATTTTCTAGATAGATAGATAGCTGGAAAATTTTGGGGGGGGGCATGTGACTTTGGGGGGGCCGGTCAAAATTTTGAAATTTGATAGATAGATAGCTAAAACGCTAAAAAGCTATAAAAACAGCAAAATAATGCTAAAAATACACTAAAAATCAAGTATAAACGCGTATTTTACCTAAAATTAGCGAAATTTTCAAGAATTACGAGCAAAAATGGTCAATTTTGGTCAAAAATTGACTCATTTTATGTCTTCGAAGACAAAAATTTTCAGATAGATAGCTGGCTGAGAAAATTTTTTAGATAGATAATAGCTGAGCCGAAAAAACCTGTTTGATAGAGATAGATTCGAAATTTTTTTGGGGGGAAGCCGCCCCCCCCCCAGGCCCCCCCCCCCCTAGAACAACTATGGCACGAAGGAACCAAAGCCAACCTACTTATTTGTTATTTTGTTTTTTCCATTGGTTTGTTTGCCTTGCTTTGATTTGATTTGATTATTCATTCGATCATTCAAACTCGATAGAAACAAAAACTCACAGGAAAGAAAAGCAAGCGAGTGACATGCAAGAAACGTTATAAAATCCAGCGAAAAGTCCGCGAGCACCATCGTAAAGTGCGCAAGGAGGCGCAGAAAAAAGGTCAAGTGATATGAAATATGATTAACATGTCCAGTTGTAGCCGGTCAAAATAAAAATTTGTTGGTTTCAGGCTCGAGTCGCAAAGAAAAACCAGTAAAAGTACCGACCAAGTGTCCGTTCAAGGAAGAGATCTTGCAGCAAGCGCAGCAGGTGAAGCAGAAGATCGCGGACGCAAAAGAAAAGCTGCGCGACGAGCAACGGCGCCTACGCAAAGGCAATCGTGAAAAACTGATTGAGCAGAAGCGAAAACTCGGCTCAACTTGGAAGAATGCCAGCTCGTTGGAAGGTCTTATCCAGGACACAGCGCGTAAACAGACGCAATTTGAGATTGAGGTGGTTTTACTGTTTGTACCATTGAAGACCCAGTGTTTGCAAAAAAATTTGTTTGTTTTGAAATAGAGGGATAACTTTGCGAGCCCATTTTCTGACAGCAATCACTTCGGATCGTTACCGAAGAGCAACTGAAAGAAACGTCCACTGACCAAAGTAAAACCAACAAAGATCTTGGCATAAAATCGTTCGCATCCGTCGTGAGACAAGTGATCGATAACGCTGACGTCGTTTTTGAGGTTGGTCGTGCTCTTTTTGTCTGCATCTGCAAGTTTTTCATTTTGGCACGAATCACTTAAATTTGAATACTCATGAATTTGCGCTGATTGGCCGAAATAATGAGTGATACAGCGAATCAGCTTGCAAGCGCTGCGATGATTGGCCGAAATGGCGAATGATACAGCGAATCAACTTGCAAGCGCTGCGATGATTGGCCGAAATGGCGAACGATCTGGTGAATCAGCCAATCAGCTGCCTTTTGCTGCAGGTTGTGGACGCGCGCGATCCGCTCGGCAGTCGGAGTCGGCCGATCGAGCGACTCGTTTTAGAGGCTGGCAAACGGCTGGTGCTGCTGTTGAACAAGATCGACCTCGTCCCGAAAGAGAACGTCCAACGTTGGCTGGCCTACTTGCGACAGCAGTTGCCGACGGTCGCATTCAAAGCGAGCACCCAGGAGCAGCGCACGAAATTGGTCAGCTGTTCGCCGTTCTAATTGGTGGTTGCGTTTCGTTATCGTCCGGTTTTCGTAATCAGAACTATTGTCTTTTATTTTGACCCCGAGACTCAGTGCGCGCATAAATCGGGAAACAGTTCCATGGATGAAAGCTGAATATTATAAATGTTGGTTGGCAAAGTGATCGGAGTCCCCTAAATAGGGCCGAGCCGAGTCACTGCGGCGATATTGAATTGACACTTAAAGATTCACACTAGTTTTCTTTCTTTCCGTCTGCACACGCATTCAGTCGTGAATCTTAAAAAAAGTTCAGTTCAACGCACTCCGTCGTGTTGTAAACGACGACTTGTGTCATGCATTTTTTTCTCTGACAAAGCGTGTAATTTACAACCGATCGGCTTTCCTTAACCTTTTTTTTTGTTTTTTTCAATTTGACACAATTGAATTCACTGCATTTCTGTTGCGCAGGGTCGTGCCGGCGTTGATTTGTCGTCGGTCAGTAGCAAATGCGTCGGCGCAGATGTTGTCATGAAAATACTCGGCAACTACTGTCGAAACAAGCACGTGAAAACGTCCATCGTGGTGGGCGTTGTTGGTAAGTCCATGACGATATCCTGGGGAGTTTCATTAGTTTTTTTTCATTCGTTTTATTTCGCAAAAAGCAAAAAACTCCGTGAAAACTGTATGAACAGCATGTAGTGCGGAAGACCCGGATAATTGCAAACGTCACGAATAAATTGTTTTCTGCAATTGTCTGCGTCTCAATTTTTCGTTTTTGTGATTGTATTTTTTGCGATTGTGTCACAGGCTTTCCGAACGTTGGCAAAAGCAGCGTGATCAACAGTCTGAAAAGGAAGCGAACCTGCAATGTCGGCGCACAGCCCGGCGTGACCAGGTATGCTCTATTTTTTTGTACTTGTTGGACTGAAATGGTGTCATTTAATCTAAAACATATGCATGTCATGCACAGCAACTGAAGCTTTTCTTCTGGCTGATCCGTTCACGGGAGAATTGAACAAAACTACAGTCTAACTGTATTACATATCCAACAAGCTGATTGGTTGGTGGTCATGTGATGCATGGATTATATGCAAACCAAACTCCGCCTCCACTGCAATTCATGCACAAAATGCATGTATCAACCAGTCAGCTAATTGAATATGTTAAGGAGGTAGACTGTAAAGTCTGGTGTTTGATTTGCACGACAAATGGACGTTGTTAATAGGAAATTTCAAATTATGGCGTCCTTTCGATAGATTCGAATAAGTCTGTTATACGTATCCCACCAGCTGATTGGCTGAATTGCAATTTGGTTGGGATTTCAATAACTGCACACTGACGTTCGTTTTTGACAAATGTCCTATGCTGTCAGTTTTTGAATCCATTATTGCCCACTTTCTGGAGATTCAATTGTTTTACCAAATTTTACTTTTTTTAGAAACATGCAAACGATTGAAATTGCCAAGCATATTCGACTGCTTGATTCGCCAGGTGTCGTGCTGGCAGACCGCCAATTGGTGGATCCAGTGGAGTTGGCATTGAAAAATGCAGTTCGGGTAAAATTTACGTAAATTATCGTTCGTTTTTCGTGTGCATTTTGTTTCGTGGATTTTTTTCCGCTGTGATCATCCATGCGTTGTTATTTTCAGATTGAAGCACTCGACGACCCTGTCTCTGCGGTTAGCGCCATCTTGCGCCGTTGCACCCGTGATATGGTCAGCAATCATGCTACTTGCACATATAGTTGTCCCACTTAGCTCATTTGTAGCATTCGCTGATTGGTCATGCTCATACACTCACGTGTGATGCATGCATTCTGTGTGGAGGCGGAGCAATGCACAGCCAATCATCTAATTACTACAAATTAGCCAGTTCAACTAGAGGATTGTTTCAAGTGTCAGCAAAGACAAACATTTCAGTTGATGCTGCAATACGAAATCGCGACTTTCGACGACGTCAATGAGTTCCTGGCGTTGATCGCTAGAAAAATCGGAAAACTGAAAAAAGGTGCCACGCCCGACACAAATGCAGCGGCGCGAAAGGCGAGTTTTTTAGGGGTCAACAAGTTTGTTTGTGGATGTGGAGCGAGGCTTGTAAGAGCAAGTTGTGCTGGCAAACTGCGCACGGCAGAGACTTGCTGCTGCGATTGCTCTTTGCTTTTTAATAGCATTCTTCCATGATTATTGATTGGCGAACTTGATTTTCATGTCGCAATTTTTGAATATTATGGTTTCAAGAATAATTGTGTTGTGATACAGTTGCGAAAATTATCCGTTCCACTGATGTTCCTCCGTAGCGTAAACAGCCCATAGGAAAACTGAAACACGCAAAAATTTCAAAGAAACGCTGAATTCGAAAAAAAAATCTATCAATTGCTAGGTTCTATCCGATTGGACAGCGGGCAAACTGCGTTACTACACTGTGCCGCCAGAAACAGAAACGTCGCACAACGACGCACTGATTGAGGGCGACACCGAAATAGTCGACAAAATGCGCGCCGAATTCAATCTGGACTTGGTGGAGCCGCACATGCTGAAAGCTGTCCAGGGTAAACCTTGATTTCACATTGGATTTTCAAGTTAACGTCCCAGTCTGCTGTGGTGTTGTTACCAATTGGTGTGTCGGCGTTTGCAGTTAAAATACGTAGGTTATTTTGCCAATCTTGGTTGGTTTCTAACATGAGAAATGTTTTGGGCACTTTGTGCTGAATCAGAATGACTGAATAAAACCCAACTGAAAAGACAATCTGGCATTTTCATCGTTTGTATTGTCAGCAAAAAGGGAAATAGGATATTTGTCAAAATGTGTGTGATTTTTTCAGAACTGACGGACACAGCAACGGTCGACGCAACGCTATACAGTGCGAATTCAAAGAATCATGATGATCCGATGACTTCAACAGAGCCTGTGCCAACCGAGGTAAACTTGTCAAGTGGAACTTTGTTCTTGTTGCACATGTCCGCGCTGGAACACTCATTTTTGTGTGCACGCGGCTGATTGGCTGAATTCAAATGAAATGCGCTGAGTGGACGTTTAACGTTCGCATGCCGCCAATCGATGTGCTTGGAGTTGCGCCTCATTCATGGAACTTGAAGCGTCGGCGTCACGTTTGCTACGCATTCATGGAGCAAAAACGTCGCAGCTTTACGTGCTCATAGCGACGCCTGCGCTTCAGCGCGCGCGACTGCATGAATGGGCCTTTTGAAGTTCTGAAACTTCTGTTTCGAGTTCAGCTAATCTGAGCATACTGCACCAACGCTTTGATAAATTACGGTCACTTCACACTCGACGACAGCGGAGCGGGTTAAGGCGAAAACATCATTTAGTTTTTTGTCCATCCGCACACAGACGTCGTTCTGTGCGCAAACTAATCGTGTCCGCAATGCACTTAAGATAGAACACACGACACGATTTCTAAATCGCGTGGTCATTTTTTTAATTTTATTATTTTATTTGAAGCACGCCCCCCACCGATTCCGGAAACCCGAAGTGTGTGTTTTCAAGTGTCTGCACAAAAAACACTAATTGCAAAACCACCTTTCACAGACAACTGTGGTGGAGCTGAACGCACAGCGCAAGATTGCCGCCGTAGACGCGAGTGATTCGGCGGGTGCGGAGCAACTGATCAACGCAACGCCAGGCAATCAGCAAGTGAACAGAGCGATGCGCATGTTGCAGAAACGACAAAAGAAGAAAATTAAGAGGACTGGTGAGCATCGACAGTTGTTTTTTGCAGAGTCAAGCGGTCATTGGAGGTTTTTTCGGCGTGTCGCGAAGTATGAATGAATGAACGGCTGGAATATTTCAGTCGTGCTTGAATGTATTTGTATGCGTGCGTGCACACTCGGTTGGCACGAAAAGTCTGCATAAGTTAAGCGGCATTCGTGAAGCATGATTTACTGACGCGCAGCTGTGTTAAAACATACAGTGGCGGCCAAAAGTTTGGAAACCGCTGCGTGCGCTGTTACGAATATCGTGCATTTTTGCGTTATTACTCTGCACATACCGTATTACCCCCATTAAACCCCCCCACCATTAATCTCCCCCCCCCCCCACCAATAAACCCCCACCCCCACGACAAGTTTCCGAGTAATCCCCCCACAAAAATCCCCCATGGGGGCTTATTGGAAACCTGTTTGAAACACATACCCAGCGAATTCAGTGGCTGGTTGCAGTGAAAATGATGAAATTGTGCTACCAAAGGCCCCAAATGGATGATTTAATGGTAATTTCATCAGAAAAGGCTGTTATAAAAAGAAATTTCCATGTAGAGTAGAAGTTTATGCGACTTTCTTGCCTGCCATGCAAGGTATTTTTGCCATTTTTCAATAACCCCCCCGTGCGCAGTTTGCCAGCACAACTTGCTCTTACAAGCCTCGCTCCACATCCACAAACAAACTTGTTGACCCCTAAAAAAACTCGCCTTTCGCGCCGCCGCATTTGTGTCGGGCGTGGCACCTTTTTTTCAGTTTTCCGATTTTTCTAGCGATCAACGCCAGGAACTCATTGACGTCGTCGAAAGTCGCGATTTCGTATTGCAGCATCAACTGAAATGTTTGTCTTTGCTGACACTTGAAACAATCCTCTAGTTGAACTGGCTAATTTGTAGTAATTAGCCGATTAGCTGTGCATTGCTCCGCCTCCACACAGAATGCATGCATCACACGTGAGTGGATGCCCACGACTAATCAGCGAATGCTACAAATGAGCTAAGTGGGACAACTATATGTGCAAGTAGCATGATTGCTGACCATATCACGGGTGCAACGGCGCAAGATGGCGCTAACCGCAGAGACAGGGTCGTCGAGTGCTTCAATCTGGAAAATAACAACGCATGGATGATCACAGCGGAAAAAAATCCACGAAACAAAATGCACACGAAAAACGAACGATAATTTACGTAAATTTTACCCGAACTGCATTTTTCAATGCCAACTCCACTGGATCCACCAATTGGCGGTCTGCCAGGTCGACACCTGGCGAATCAAGCAGTCGAATATGCTTGGCAATTTCAATCGTTTGCATGTTTCTAAAAAAAGTAAAATTTGGTAAAACAATTGAATCTCCAGAAAGTGGGCAATAATGGATTCAAAAACTGACAGCATAGGACATTTTACAAAAACGAACGTCAGTGTGCAGTTATTGAAATCCCAACCAAATTGCAATTCAGCCAATCAGCTGGTGGGATACGTATAACAGACTGATTCGAATCTATCGAAAGGACGCCATAATTTGAAATTTCCTATTAACAACGTCCATTTGTCGTGCAAATCAAACACCAGACTTTACAGTCTACCTCCTTAACATATTCAATTAGCTGACTGGTTGATACATGCATTTTG